>VZTM01017882.1:9363-62592 GCA_013400555.1 Jacana jacana | reverse complement strand
CCAGCTCTTCCAGGTAACCTGAACAGTGGCCTTGTCACAAGAATAACTCCCATTGTTTTGCTTTGTTCCTTTTACATTCTTAAGTGCAGGTACCTGGTTATTTACAGGTATGTTACAAATATGAATCACGAGGTTGAAAACATGACACTATTGACCTGTTTGCAGGTCTACACATACACTTGAAAGCACACTGTAGTGTGGGAAAACTGCAGTGAGACTTATATATGATTTTTGTACTTGTTCTGGCTGATTTTCTATATCACCTGCAGGACAGAAGCCAGACCATAAGAACTGCAGCTGTTCAAATATGTGACAGAAAGCAGTATTGAAAAGATAAAAGCAGCAGATAGAATATATTGAATGGGATTACTGTATAGGCTACAAGATAGAAGATAATTGTGCTTTTTTCTCCCTAACAAAGAAAGTAACAAGAACAAACCATTCCCCAGTTGGGTTAACAATGGCTTGCATTTTTTTGTTAGCTATAAATCTTTGTTTAGTGTTCCCAGTGAACAAAGGGTGCCACTTGATAACTTTGATACTGGTATAACACTGACACAGGGATACTGAAATAGAAACCCCTGATAAGAACACTGTTGGACAACTCTGAGGGTGACCACCGGCAATTTCCAAAGGAAAATATAATGCCATCAGTAAGACAAAAGTTTCTTTGGACAAAATAAGGCTCTGTAAATCAAAGACATGCTTCCAAACTAGCTCCTAGAACAGCCCTTATTCATACAGCTTCTGCTAAAATCAGGGAGAAGATTTCACTTGTTAACTGGGCCCATATTAAGACATTGTGCAGAATAATGAGTTTTAGTAGAAGTTTTTAATGTACAAATTTTAACTAACCTATGCTATGACTATAGAATCCTACTGCATTTGCAAGTGATTGAATTCTACTTTTGTTGATGTAAATTTTCAGACCTCTGCTTAGTATTCAATACAGCCCTTAAAAAAGCCAGGCAGTCAGTGCTCCAAGATGCAGAGCATCTTATAAAGATACCTCTCTTATCAAGACTGTAATTGGAGAATCAGTTTTATGAAAGTTGTGACCCATAAATTTTGTCAAACTATNACAATCTTCTTTGGATTACACAGAGAATAGAAATAGAAAATCATCATATTGGTCAGTACCTCAAGGGCTCATCTGATCTCTCTGCTGTAAATAGGACCTTTTTCCTTACCTTTTCTTTCCTGTTCTCCATGTGTTTATCACACCAGCGGAGCACTTGTCATTCCTTTACTATTTGCTTTCAATGAGGAAAGTTGTGTGCAGCTTTTGCTTGGGAAAAACCTGTTTCCTTTTTTGCCTTTGGAAAGCCAAGCTTATTGTATCAGCCTGATCGCTCTTACTGGCTCCCTCTCAAACAATCTGAATAAATTTGGAGGCACAATTTCTTTCCCCTTGTCCTCCTTCATGTAACAGCCTGTGGCCAGGCAGCCAAGCGTAGGCTGCAAAACCCCCTATTACCCTCATTGAAGTCTTAGCTAGAATTTCTTTTTGCATGGAAAGATTTCTTCCCAGCAGCAGGACAGAAAAGGAAAGAATTGCCGATATCCTTCTTTCTTTATCTTAGAGGGCTTCTACTCACACTCATTGCAAAACTCAATCTTGTAGCCTATGGTGGCTTTGCCTCAGCTCACAGCTGAGACACCAACAGGCCAAAAGACACATGAGGCTTCAGGAGAGTTTATCTGTGGGGGCTGAAAGCTCCTGCCTGCACAGATGACTGATGGAGCTGCAGCTATGAATGATACTCAGTTTAATAAAAATACGGATTCTGTATATCCATAACCACTGCTCCTCTGCTCTCACCTCTCTCCAGGCTTCCATTTCCCATGACATGACTTCATAGAGCAAGAAATTACTTTATAGAACAGGATTCTATGAATCCTAATATCAAAAATTCCTGTAATAAAGTGTTTTTCCTCAGTGGACGTGAGGAATGATACATGAGGGGAGAAGACTCTGTCCCTCATGTTTTGTATTTTTAATCTTTCCACTAGTTTCCTATTTGTCTCATTGAAAACAGACACAGAAATAAAGACAATTTAATAAAATTCTTAGGTCAGCTGAAAAACCACACAATTATCTCAGAGTTCAGCATGAAGATGAATGTATTTTTCAAAATACATTCTTGTTTTAAAAAGTAAGAACAGGCTGAACTGTCCTTCTCTAGCCTTATAAAACACAAAAGGCTAATAATATGATTATACTGAATAGTTTAGCAATGCTTGGTTTGACAAGCCATGACTTAAAAATTAGTATAATTCAACTTGAAATCCAGTTTAAAAGTTACTTAAGAAAAATCAAAATCAATACATGAAGAAGCACGTCCTAGGTAAAAGAGCCTTTCTCTGATATATGATTTCTTACCTATATTTATTACACAGTCCTTCATACTAGAATTACTGTAGCAGCTGTGAAAAAGGGTCAACCTTAAGACACATACTGAAGAACTGAACATCTTAATATGCTCACCTCATATATGTGAACTTGCTCATTCGTTACAGCAAAAATTAATAAAACGTTGTTTTGCACAAGTTTGTCAATTAATTGTCCAATTGTGGGATACTCCTGCAAACAAACAGAAGAGAGCCACATCAATCCATTTTTCATGTATGTCCAGTTGCTAATTATCTCCCATGAAACACATTCAAATGATCATAATTAATAGTCGATAGCATAAACTATAATTAGGCACTACATGTGTACAAAATAAAAGACAGTATATATAATTTCCTCGCCTTGTGTTTTAGGAAACCCCTCTGAGAAAAGTACAGTGCCGATCTCCATACAGGGACACTTGGCTCAGTAGCATCTGTGAGATAGATATATATATATATGCATATATATATGTGAAAACTAGAATAACACTGTGCCAGAGCAACTGGGTATTTTCCTACACAGAACACCATGGTGTATAAATTTAGTATTTCTTAACACTGAACCGTAAGTTGATAAGTTCTCCTACATGAACAGAGTCGTACAAATTCCTGAATTCACACCCTTTCAGGGAACATGATTAATGCAAATTTTGCATTCCCTGCAGAAGAAAATACTAGTCAGTCCTGTTCCACAGGTTTTCCAGGTTAGCAGGAATAAGATTTGTGATTTCTTTTTTTGTAGTTATAATAATCTTTACTAAAATGTGCAATTACAAAATAATAGATGCCAGTAAATAGGCAGATTCCCCAACTCTTAAGATTTCAGTGATGAAGATATAGTTCCATTAATTTTCTAAGTTGCTCATCTTGGCCTTCAAATTTCCAAAATGTGAGAGTTGTACAAAATTCATAGCAAATTACCAGAATAGTTGACATGGAATACTCATTATTGTGGTCCAAATGGCAGTTCCCATCATTAGGAATAACAATCCCTGCCAGTTTACTGTCCATCCCAAAATGGGAATCGGCATCACTCACAAACACCAGCAAATGTAGAGAATCATTCCTCCATCCAATTTTTTCCTGTTATTTAAAATACATTAGTTTAGCAGGCTGTATTGCACTCACAATATAGAAAAGCAGCAAAAGATATGGAAAAGAGCATCTCAAAATAAACGAAGGGAATAGTTTTAAAAGGAGTGTCCAAACACCTCTTTTAAGAGATGGCATTCATTCTATTGTCTTTGGCTAACATTTTGTCTCCTTATTCCTGTGTTTTTAATAACACAGGCTGGCCCTGTTCATGTCAATCTGCTCAGTACTCTAAACATAGTTAATCAAAAATAGTTAAAGAAAAAATAATCAAGAAAACAGACCCAGTAATTACACAGCTATTTTTATTTTTATCCCTGGCAATTAAAAAGAAACACTAAAATATTGCAATATGCATGTTTAACTTGATACAGCCAAAATTTATTTCACACAAATCTAACAAGGCTCTTGGACTGCATTTAAAAAATCTTGAAAAATAATGATCTGCTTCTTTGAAATATAACCATATTATAAGTGAAGTGTAATATAGAGAATAATGACTATTATACCAAGAAGTTTCAATTACCTTGCAAACAGCTGCCTGCATAATTGCATCGAATCCTCCTTCTGGAGTGTCAATATTAGCAGATATTCGCTGTCTTTTCACAATTTCATTGAATTTTTCAGCATCATTTGTTAGTGGCAAAACATGTTTGTATCCAAAGGTGGGTAAGCACTCATATGGCACACTTCTACAAGATAAGTGAGACAGCTTAAGGAGAAGAGAAGCCTCTGGGGAGACCTTATAGCAGCCTTCCAATACTGGAAGGACCCCCTTTAGGGCTCCGACAGGGGAGATGGGGAGGGACTCTTTACCAGTGAGCAAAGCAATAGGACAAGAGGTAATAGTTTTAAACTGAAAGAGGGTAGATTTAGATTGATTAGATGCCAGGAAGAAATTCTTTACTGTGTGGGTGGTGAGGCACTGGAACAGGTTGCCCACAGAAGCTGTGGATGCCCCATCCCTGGGGATGGACAGTTCAAGGCCAGGTTGTATGGGGCTTTAAGCAACCTGCTCTAGAGGGAGGTGTCCCTGCCCATGGCAGGGAGGCTGGTACTGATGATGTTTAAGGTCACTTCCCACTGACCATTCTGTGATTCTATAAGAGAGTGATGAATCACTCCCATGGCTACTTTGCAGGCCTGTCTGCATCAGTGGTTTTACTCATGTATATCCGTTTCTGAGATAGATCTAGTGTAAAACATGAGATTAATGGAGCATCCAGTGATGTGGGCAATACAACCAGGGCTTCATAAAGCCTTGGAAATGCCTCTTAGAGCAGAGTAACTCAGCCAGTTAACAACACACAGTCCTTGCCTTGCTCCCTGCTGTGCCTTGTTTTCATAGCCAGAAGCACATTAGGATCTGCAGTTGCTTAATGACACTGAGAGAGCACCACAAAGCTGCTGCAGTCCTACTTCAGGCTGCAGAGCACAGCTTCTCCTCCAACAAGGTTATTAAAGGGCCAGGGCAGCCTGTGTATGGGGGGCTGGGGTCTACTGCTAGACCTTAAGGAGGGAAAAAAAAAACAGGAAAACAACAGTGATAAGTAAACAAAACCGCTATTCTGTGTTGTGCTTGAGTTTGCCTCTGCTTGGTTTAGAAATGTCATAAAATTCTTGTATAGAATCATAATGGCCATGCCATTAACATTGGCCCATCTCTCCAGTCTACCCAAGTCCCTCTGTAGAGCATCCCTGCCCTCAAGCAGATCAACACTCCCACCCAACTTAGTGTCATCTGCAAACTTACTAATAGTGTTTTCTATGTCCCTATCGACATCGTCAATGAAGATATTAAAAAGGAAAGGCCCCAGTACTGAGCCCTGAGGAACACCACTTGTGACCGGCCGCCAGCTGGATTGAACTCCATTGAGCACCACCCTTTGGGATCGTCCTTCCAGCCAGTGCTGGATCCAGCAGATCGTACACTCATCCAGGCCATGAGCAGCCAGTTTTTCCATCAGAATGTGGTGGGGGACAGTGTCAAATGCTTTGCTAAGATCCAGAAATATTATATCCACTGTCTTCCCCCCATCCAACAATCGGGTCATCTTATCATAGAAGGAGATCAGGTTCGTCAGGCAGGACCTGCCTTTCATAAACCCATGCTGACTAGGCCTGATCCCCTGGTTGCTCATTACATGTATGTATGTATATTCTAGCAAATCATTATTATTCTGCAGGTGTTTGTTCACCCATTAACGTTAACTAGCAGCAAAAGCTAAAAAGCAGAGTCACTCCCAGATTCCTCTCTCCAAACAATGCTAAGACTGAACAGAATAATTATCAGAGTGTGAAACTAAAAGAAACTGAAAAGAAAAAAAAAGGAGTTTTGCAAACTGACTCAGTCAGAGCTGGAAGAGGACACAGGTCCCAGTGAGGCTGCTGAACTGAATTTTATCCAAAAGATTAATATCATGACTTAATGTTGGCATGCAAACAGAGGTAGATTTTCCCCTGCCTACCTGCAAGGGTTGTTTATTTCTTCAGCTGTAGTTTTGATAAACGGTGAAACTGGTTTTTCAACAAAAGATCCAAACCCCAGTCTGAAGTTGCTTGTCAGTTTTGACATTTCTTTGGAAAGAGTTGAACCCAGTTCTTTAATTGTATTTAGATCATCATCCATGGAGGCTGAAAGATCCATCAAGTAATAGAGATCAATTGGATAATCTTCAGTTTGGCGAACCTTGATCTGTATTTTTTCTTCATGTCCTGTGAAAGTTGTGGGAAAACGGGATACATATCAGCACCTCTAAACAGAAGTTATGAGAAACACCAAGTTTTTCATATACTTATCTATACAGTGAAAATGACATAGCATTTAAAATCATCAGTAGATTTTTTAAAAAATATCAAAAAGTCTTTGACAACTAAAATCTCAAACAGGAAGTTTGAAAAATCAAAAGCAGGTCTAGTGCTTTTTCTGAACTGTTTCTCAGTAAAGCCATGACCAGAGATTTACAACTTATTGCTGTAATTTAAAAATATGTGAACATGACTTTGGCACTATGCAGCTTTAGAAAAGTTAGATAAGAAGCTAGTGAAAACCACAGGTAGCACTTACGGGACATACCACCTACACTAGAAATTTAAATAAAACCAGAGCTTGCATATAGGTTTTATTCTTAGTTCCAACATTATGATATAGAATCATAGAATCATTTTGGTTGGAAGAGACCCTTGGGATCATCAAGTCCAACCATCAGCCCTACTCTATAAGTTCTCCCCTACACCAGATCCCTCAACACCACATCCAATCTACTCTTAAACACAGTCTATGCATTTAAGCTGAAAAGGCATTCTCCTTCAATACCAAGTATCCTTCCTGTACTAGCACTGTGCCCTATACATCCCTTCATTTTGCTTTCCTTCTTCCTTACAAAAGAATAGATAAATTAAGAAACATTTGCTCTTCATGTGAAGATGGAGTCCTGCTTAAATGTGGTGTTTGGTGCATGACTCTTCCTTTGTGATAACCGAGCTCTGTATTTTGCAAGTCTTACGCCTCTTTCTTTGAGAAATTTTGCTCAGATTTCAAAAGGCAAAGAAACATAGATTTTAGTAGGGCAAGTGAGACCTAACTATGTGTCTCTTACATTTCTTTATTGCAATTTTTCTGCCAGGAAAAAATCACATCTCAAGCACCCCAAAGTAGGTCTGCAGTGTTTCCATAAATGTCACTGGTACCTTGTAAATCCTCAAAGCCAGATTTTATGCTTCCTCTGAGATGTTCTGTTTGCCAGACCTGCCGGGGAGGCAAACCCTGCCGGGGAGAGGCCCAGGAGCAGGGCTGGAGAGGTGTGGGGGGGAATTGATTGTATTCCACTCTCTCACCTCAATGGCAAGAAAACAAAACTACTAAAAAAATATGTATCCTTAATTTTTTTTATGTACCCAGCACTTCTGAAAGTATTTTGAAGTTAGTTCAACCTAACCTGCATCTGATGAGTCAACAGATAATTTTGGACTCAATACAGGTTTCTTTACCTTTATTCTATCAAGATTTTTCAGTCTGAGAAGGTTCAGTATATTTCACTGACTGAAAAAAACCATCCCACATCTATGAATGAATTGGGTGACTTACCTGGTCGCAGCCGGAGAGTTAATTTTTGAGGAGAAATCTGGATGACTTCAGAATTGTTCTCCTGGGTCACTACACTTAGGGGCTTGTTTCTGTGAGTTATTACTTCTGAAATGGGAAATTCAATCAAATTCAGCTGGCATCCTTTTGACAAAAGGTTTTCTGGGGTATCACACCTCCCATGAATTCCAGCTGAGTCCGTGTAATTCTAAAGCAAACAGGAGAAGGAATGGTTGAGTTAAATGTATTCACTGACCAGCCACCAGCACCTGCCTGACAAAAGGTCAATCCAATGCAGGGAACAGAAATGAAGATGCAAGTTAGTGCAAACTAGTGCAGAAAGAGATCTAGGTGGCACAGAAATCTAAGTTTGCCCTTCATGGATCATGTCACACAGGTGTATAATTAACGTAACTGACACCGATTTGGTATCCTGGGAGAAACTGCTCTATTGTTGGGGAATGGGAATTGTGCCACTCACTGCGTTTGGCTTCTCACAGCACTGGGAATGATAACACAAAGCCCCTAGGAGCTCCTGGTTTTTATATTACAGGATTATGCCACAAAATCATAAGACTTTCCTAGGCAGTTTTGAACTGCTGATGGAAAAGCACTGTTTAACAGCACAAGAGGTCTTGCAGATAATAAACTCATACAAATTTTGTGACAAACTGACAGTGGGGTACCCAGTGGATTTTTTCTGACCTACTCTTTCTCCTCAACACTCATTTAACATGTTCACAGAAGCAGACAGCAAGTTCTTGTTACTCTGCCTGATCTCAACAAGCACCAGAGCCTTCCTCCTTCACTCCCCGGTGCCGGAGGTGCCCCTGGCATGTCCACATCTATCTGGTTACGTTTGGCCCATCATCCTACTTGACCTTCTCCCATCCAGAAAAAATCACAAGCCTGTCAGTATCAGTTGGGTAGCTTGCAGTTTGTTTTCATTACACATTTCAAAGCCCTTGATATGTATTCCATTCCACCACACTGCTGCAGGGTAGGTACTACCCCCGCGTAGCAGTGAAGTTAATGGTTAGTTTTACAAAAAGACTTCTGTGCCTTATTACTATTTCCTCAAGCTATGACGAGAGTTTAGATCCTCAGTATCAGTCAGCTGCCTCCTGAACTGGAAACTGCTCTGGCCTGAAAGACCTGCTGACCAAAACCTGCAGAACCAGCACTGAAACATTCAATTCCTAGCTGGTGGTCATGGGCTCATACCACAGGGCCACTCTTTTCTCCTGGGTTTGGGTAAGTAACCTGGGGCTCAGCCGCTAAGCCACAAATATTCTCTGAATTCAATCACTGAAAAAGTTTCCATCCAAAGCAAACCAAATTTACTTTAAGCCTATTAAAACCCGAACTGGGACCCTTCTTTCCACCAAAGCATCACTCTTCATGCCTACAAATTACCAGGGATCCTACATCTTTTGGTGGAAGCAATGCTGAGACACCTGATGGGAACAGTGGTTTATTATTCTTCAGACCAAATCTGATGTCCTTTCTCAAGCTAAACTTTGACCATCTGCTTCTTCAATACGAGGTGCATACAAAATCATGTACCACTATAAAATTTTCACCGGGCGATCCATATCATCTCCTTTAGTCACACACTTGCAGTTGCTGGCTTTCCAAAACATGTATTTCAAATACAATTACTAGGTGTGTTTTTATCCTACAGAAAACAGTGCTTTCTTCGGAGGCACTTGTGTTTACTCTGTCATTAAAGCCCCTATGTCTTTTGCACTCTTTGTGCCTTGCTCTCTAGCAAACAAGTCAATAAGCTTATGAACAAAGATGTAATGTAATACTACGAAGTTCTCAATAGTTCCACTGGGTTAAAAAAAAATCAATAAACTGTTTCATTTTTGTTTTCTGAAAATACATGGCACTAGCCAAAAATACATGATCAAATTTAATTTCAAGAAAATCCTGGTTTGATTGTTAAGTACAACTATAAAAACTACTGCAAACACACACATGTGGGTGGCTTTTTTCCCCTAGTAATAACTTTTGTGAACTGCTTTATGATTTTTAGCACGTTTATTTTTTTAAATAAAATTTTAAAAAATATTTTTTTTAAATGTCCTGTTTGGTCTTTGTCAGCTACTTTATGTTAGCTCCAACCTAGGTATTATTTTGCTATTCAAAAAAAGCAAGAAGTACTTTTAACAGCAAAGGTATAAATCAGCAACTATCACTCAAGGGACTTGTTTTATTTCTCTATTATTTCTGGCAAGTTTTTAATTGTAATAGCTGATTACCTTGCTAACATCAATGAACTAAGACTTAGAATATTTACTGTGAATTAGGGATATATTATTTAGCGTCATTTATGGGTGAAAGTTTTAAAAGCAGAGATGTTAAGTGACATGCCTGGGGTTACACTGAAAGTCTGCAGCAGATATATAGGAAACAAATCCAAGTTGGTTTTTTTAAGCCCAGTGTTTCAGTTCATAACACTTACACCTGTATCATACTAATTATAAAACAGACACTATCATCATACTTAAAATCAAGCGTGTATTAATCATTTGTGTATGCAAACTGACTGGAGCACCTTCTGTTTACACTGTCTGGCTTTGCATGTAATATGTAAGATGTTGTCTGGTCTCTGACTTGATGTCTGGTGCTTCATCATCAGCGCCGTGGGTGCGTCAGCCCTGAAGCTGATGACCCGAGCCCCTCTAATGGCACTTTTATTTTTGCCTTAGATGTGGAAGGCTGTTTTTATGAAGAAACCAAACCCAAGAATAAATAATAGACCATAAAGTCTAGATCAAATTCCACTTCTGATCCCCAGGAAGGCTTCACTGAGTGCTGCATGCATTACAAAACCACGGGCTGACCCAATTAAGTCAATACCTCATCACTCAGAGCTACTACAAACACTTCAAGTCTTACTTTGAAATTTTTTTACTCTACCTCTTGAAAACACCAAGCGCAGTGTGGTCCGGAAAGCAAACAATCTTCACAAGTCACTGCGCTTTCCTGAGTACAGGTCCCTAAATTTAAATCCAAGAAGATAAAAGACAATTAATAGTGTGTTTAATCACTCAATGTATGAAGATTCTTGTCAGTAAGAGAATGTGGGAGGTGAAAAATGCGCATATTTATCCTTATTTAGTATTACTGATAAAATTCCTTCATAATGGTATTTCTATTGGTAGAAGATTAACTTTCTAATAAAAATTAAACCCCTACAATTGCTGGCAATTAACATACTTACTTTGGTATGCTTTACGGATGGCATTCACTGAGAGCATTTTCTCCAGTGCACCTGACAAAGTGTTGCATTGTTTCTGGTACAGTGCAGGTAAAATTCCCAACATAACCAGACATATTAAAAGAACAGACTTATGTTCACTCTATATGCTTAAAATTGCTTCACTCAGGTCTCTAGATATGATTTTAATATATAGTTCAGGTACCAGTGAAACACCCAGTCACATGAACAGTATTAAAGATTCCCAACGGATCAAACAGTGATTAGTAAAACCAAAATTGCCCAAACACCCTTCTCTTTCACACTTGTTGTGCTATATAATGACCACATAAATCCTAGATGAATTTGCAGGATAGCTTTAAAGCGGTCTGTTAATAAAAAAAAAAAGAAAAAGTCATTAAACAGAAAGGAATCATTAAATACTGAAGACAGAAAGCTCTTCCGTACAAACTTCAAGCAAGAAGCAATGCAAAAATGGTTTTGTAATGGATCTCCCTACCCCTGAGCCTTACCTTGTACACAGTTATTTCTTTGCAGGAGTAGGAAACAGAGGCAAAGCAATTCAATCCCCATTCGTTTTCAGTGCTGGCTGCGTGACAAAAAAATATTAGCGTGTTAACTATCATCGGCGTAAAGGTAGAATGTTGTAAAAATCATACATCCCCAGAGGATAAGTTTTCAGATGTCACCTACACCAGAATGTGAGGAAACTTCAACCCTACCAGGATAGTCCATGAATAAAGGTGAAAACAAGAGCTACCTGGGCAGGTAAAGAGGACAAGCTGTGCATAAAGTAACGTGAACATGGTTATCACTTCCTTGTTTTCCTGGACTCCTTATAAGGTAGAAGGGGAAAATTCATTCAGGTGAAGATTTCTGTTAATCCCAGTCACTCTGGGTCCTAGAGCAACCCCGCTACAAGAGTGAGTTTTTGTGTGTACAGCAATCTTTTTAAGGCTCCTCTAAAATAACTCCTTTAATCATTCTCCGGGGAAGTGCATTAGGCAGAAAGGTCATAGGATTGCCAAGGGAGTATACCTGGAGAGACGTGTAACTCCCATTTTTTCAGATCTCCTGATGTGGAAGGAAACTTGTAAAGGCAACTGTGGAAAAAAAGAAAAGCAATCATTTATGAGAACTGAGGATCTGGCTTCAGTAATTCAAGATATAGAGTACATTTATTTTATTAATATTGCAAACTGAAAAAGAAATGCTGCAGTTGGGGATTTTTTAATATGTAGAAGGAGGAATAATTGTATTCTCAGTTCTGCAACTGATTTGGAAAAAAAAAATCATGTCAGCTGTGTAGTACGTGGCCAAATACAGCACAGATACAACAATGTAACAAGTTATTGCTTTCTCTTTTTTCCCCAACCTGGAATGAAGGCAAAATAGGCATTTCTTATAACCTTATTAAAGGAAATAAAATTTCTTATTTCTAGATTCCATCTCTTCCCATCTTTTATGCTCTGCTATTTTCTGTTTTGAAAATCCTTTGTTCAAGACAAGCCTTCTCTTATCATAAGGGTTTGCAACCCACTCTACACACTGCAGCATAAAATTATAATTTCATCAGTTATGTTGCTGGAGTGAAAACATATATCCTTTTTTTTCTACAATGAGAAAGCCTCCCAAAGCTACCTCATAAAGATTAGGTTACTCTCCCCAAGAGAGCTGGCAGGATCAGACCTCCCTTTTCAAACCAGTGGTAACTTGGGGCAGGATGTAATGGTAGGGATGAGTCTGTACTAGTTAAACTCAACATGCCTGGAAGCATTCCTGGGCATTGAGGCCAACTGGAACACACAGACCTGAGCTTATGCTTGCAAACCACCTATTGGGACCATTCTAGCAATCAAATCATGCCCAGAAATTGTTTGCAGAGAGTGTTAATTGAAAGAGGTCAAATTCATGTCAGGGAGCACTTTAACGGTTTAACAGCATAGACAATCTCATTCTAGGGCCTGGAAATATTCCCAGGCACATCCTATTTTACTAGTATTTGCACAGTCTATGGGTAGTTTCATAGCAGCTCAAACTGGATTACGTCAGGCCACCCTTTGCCCTGCCCTTGCGTTCCCACCCCTTCAATCCTAGCAGTACTCATGTCCAAACAAACAGTGAGCTGATTCCAGCTGATCTGGTTATAACCCAACCACCTTCCCCACGGAAGGGAAGGTGGGGGGCTACTTTTCACCTGGGTGGGTCACTTGGATCGTGTGGCTGCCCAGTCCTGAGCGAGTGCCAGGTCAAGGGAAGGCGTAGGAAAGCCAGGCAGAGTTAGCAAGAAGGGTGGGAATATGCTAGACTGAATTAACCCCATTTAGGCCCTTGCGGAATTGTACCTTAACATTTCTATTTACAACAACATTCCTAAGCCTCCTTCAACTGCTTTCTCTACTTTGGAGTGTCCTTTGTAAGGCACTTGTTCAGCTACAGCAATTTCCTATGGCATGAAAAAAGCATTGATTGGATTATGTTCCCTCAGCTGGTGAAGGCGCAGCTCTATGAGGACACTGTCTGTAACTAAAGTCAAAAAGAAGTGGAATCAACTGAAAATGTTAGCTCACACTCAGAAAAAAATCCTTGTGTAAGTGCCATCCAACACACCTTATTTCCCTGGGTTTAATTTACATTTGTGTACGTGTCCATTAATATTGTTGCTATGTCTACAGCCTTGCAGAGCTCCAAACCCCATCACTTTCCCTTTCAACGTAGAAGGTCACTTTGTACCTCTCACTAGCCCGTAGTAATACAATAACACTTCAAAGCATGTGCTCAGAGGACTGGACGGCAGCCCTTCATCCACCAAAAGGTACCAGACACCAGCAGCGGCACAGATCAAGGGCCAATCAAATCTAGAGCTGGCAACTAGCGAACACTTATTCTTAGATTCAAGATACCAAACTTTTTAGTGTAGAGAGAATGAATAATACAGCCCACGTGTAACTTACCAATTCTGTTTTGATATTATCTGTTCCCCATTTGCTTGTGTGGTAATATTTTATATAGGTCTCGGCAAGGACAACATGACTGGAGGCTAAGTGCCTGGCTCTGAATGGGATGGCTGCAAAAGACTATCTGAATAAATCTTTCCTGAATAAAATAACTAACTTTCTGCAAATTATTAAGAACAGACCTCCTCAGATTGTCCAAAGAGAGAGAGGAGGAAAAGAAAGTAGCAGGACAAACAACAACAAAACATAAGGGAAAAAAAGAGACAAAAATCAGTATCAGTTTCAATTTTTAAGAACTCTCACAATGAGAAGCTCACGAGACTGGACAGGGTGGGAATTAAAACTCAGTGATAATAGCACCGGGAGTTAAGAGAGGTCCAAGAAGGGAGACAGCAGGTACCAAGAGTAGAGCTTGAGCAAGGCAATAAAACCTAGGCAGGAAGACAACATATGACTCTTGTTTGGAAATGTCACCAAATATCCTGCGTAATATCTAAAGGTAAGTTGACAAGGAAATTCCTCTAGTAATTTAATGCTTTATTATCCTGAACTATCACACACACTCGAAGAGCAGAATCACAATCCAGAGTAGCCATGCTGGTGTGGGGAGGACGTGTACAAGCATGGGGGTCCTGGCATTGCTTGGTTTGACAGCAAGGTTCCCCTTCTTTATAAGGGGTCTTGTTTTGTTCAGCCAAATTAGAGGCATGAATTCAATGAGATATAACAAAAAGGTAGTTTATAGCACAGATAGAATGCAATTATTGTTTTCACCAGCCACTATGTATTCATTTTGAGCAAATTCTGGTCTCAATTAAATCAGTGTTACAGTTGTATAATAACACATCAGAACAGAAAACAGCTGTTTCTCTTTCAGTATGGGCAATGCTGAACAATGCAAGCCTGTTGTTCTTTAACTTGTATAGGATAAAATCTTTAATGGATTTCCCCCCATACCTGGCACTTACAATACATGAAGAGAGCACAGAAAGATATTCTGTTCATCCAATCAACTTTTAAGAATTTCACAGCAAGTAACAAACTTTGAACAGCGTGGTAGAGAAAGCAAGCAAGCTAATGTTTGGAACAGGGAATAAGCAATAAACTCACACAACATTAGACTCAAGTTGTATTTCACTAATAATAGTGGGCTTTCTTTTTCTCTAGAACAATGGTGTGTCTTTTCTAACTCACTGAGCTAAATCCACAAGTCAGCCTGTGATGGGTCTGTAAAGGCCCCAGTATGGGAAATGTTTGCCTACAGGACTATGCCTCGCCATTGGCCCATTCAAATGCAAAAACTACTTCACTTTCAAAAAAATACCAGTCTCTCCTGCAAATAGGGTATGAACTGATATAGCATAATTACACATACAGGCAGACCAGCCCAAGATAAAACAACAATTAGTTCCTTTTGTGCTACACAAAACCTGGAAGAGGAGGCATGCTAGCTCCAGTGAAAGCTTATCAGTCAATGTAAGAGATCAGTATGTCCCAAGCTCATCAGAGCAAGGAAAATCTCTTTTAATTAGATGCTGAAGAGCTATCCATATGGAGGAGAAAATCTTGTAAATGATCCCTTGGCCTCACACATGACCCAGCACTTAATCCCCAGTGCTCTTCTCGTACGCATTCTCATCCTGAAAGCCTGGAAAAAACCCAGAGTAATTTAAAGTCTGAATGTCCCACAGGCTGAGACCGTTCTCAGAATATTACAGACATGAAGAGATGTGTCTTTTGCACTTCAGAAAACATTTCACTCTTCTTGCCTCTCATCAGAGAGTTTTGTGGGACTGGAAGCTGTGAGGTGGGATCTCCCCTTCTCTCCAGCGTATACAGCGACACTCACCTCCTCATCGCATCCGTAAGAGGCAAAGGGCTACACTCTTTTGGTCACAGGCAGGTTGCTTTGCATTTGAAACATCTGGTGACCAATTCTCTCCCTGGTTGGCTTCCAAACCAAATCTGTCTGAAAAACACCTGTCGATCTCCAACAGGGAATCAAAGTAGCCTTTAAAAGTTTGGGTCAAACTCTTTAAACAGAAAGAAAGCAAATGAGCGGTTAAAATACTTTTCTCCCAAGGAAGACATATGTTCTGTAGAAGCAGAGTCAAGTGTGTCTGAACTCTTGGACCAGTGAAATGGAAAGCATTTTCTTCAGAAAATGTCTATTCAGAAATATATCCCTCAGCAGCCCTGCAGTTCCCAGGGGGGCAATCCCAGTTCCAAGGAACGGCAATGACAGACACTTCAGAGGATGCCTCTCAATTAACTAAACAGCAAAGCTTAAAAAAAAGTTCCTAAGTGTGAAACTTAGATTCATCTCTAAGGAACTGGAGGTGGTTTGTATAGCCATGTACCAGCATGAATGTCCTGCAAACAGGATAGTCCCCCACAGATAGAAACTACACACAAACAGTGCAATGATGCTGGAAGGACTATCCTCTCTCTGGCCTTGCTGCAGCAGAATTCCTGACACTATTTTAAGGAGAGCTAGCAAAAACATTTAAAAAAGAAGCAACGAACAGTTACATTAAATGGACAAATTTACAGTGATGGTTAATGTGACTAACTCAATAATTTTCACCTTTTTTTTTTTTACTTGATTTTTTTTCTAAATATAAACCAATAGTATTGCCTGTCAAATCACTGTGTAAAATAAATATATGCATGTGGATTTATACATTTTAATTGCTACTTGATACCATTTGTTATCTCTTTCTTTGTTAATCACCAAGGTGAGAGATGGGTATTGCTCCAGCAGAAAATGGCATTGATCCAAAGAAACCACCATAAGCATTCAGGTGATGTACAACTGACATGGAGCCTGCACTAAACAAAGATCTAAACGTGCAGTGACTGAGCTGTTTTCCCCCACTCCTGTGTTTTGGGGTGTACTAATATCACACCCCATGAAGGACAAAAGGACCACACTTTGTCAGGAAGTACAGTGATAGGACAAGGAGTAATGGCTTTAAATTGGAAGAGGGGATTTAGATTAGATACTAGAAAGAAATTCTTTACTGTGAGGGTGGTGAGGCACTGGAACAGGTTGCCCAGTTGTTGATGCACCTTACCTGGAAATGTTCAAGACCAGGCTGGATGTGGCTTTGAGCAACCTGGTCTAGTGGGAGGTGTCCCTGCCCATGGCAGGGGTGTCAGAACTCGATGATCTTTAAAGTCCCTTCCAACTCTGACCATTCTAGGATTCTTTGATAAAAAACTGCTATGCAGGGTAACCCACAGAGCCCACCTGAGATGTGGGCATGTGTGTGGAAAAGGTAAAGCCCTTTCTCTCCTCTCCAGGTGTTTTCACTACACACAATGGATACTCTAGAAGATGAGAGGTGTCTGTAGCTCTTTTCAATGAGTTCCGGAAGGTGAGGAGCCACACAGAAAAAAAGGAATTTTTCCTCTCCAGCTTCAAGCAAAGTGGGGTGTTGGGGATTCATGACTCAGGCCGTGATTTGTGCTCTGGTCTCCTCTCATTTCCGGAGCAGCGCCCTGCTGTTAGACAAGGGCAGAGTGAAGTCAACAATGTGCCTCTGAACAAACAGAGACGAAGAGGAGGAAGAAGGAGGAATTGCTCACAGTCTGTGCAATGAACAGGCAGGCAACTCAGGGTGTTTTCAACTCATATTTACTTTGCCCACAGCTCTGACCTGGCCATTACCAGCCGAGGGCGTGAGCAAACCTTTGTCCTCGGTTTCCTTCACATGGGTGAGCACCTTGAAAGATTTGTTTACTTTTCAGATTTGAACACACTCTCACACTCAAAGAGAAATAACATCCAAACTGCAGAAGGGCTCTGGTGGAAGCAGTGGGAAAATCACTTGGCATTGGAGTGGGACTGCCAGCCAGCCAGCCCGCGGCACTCAGAACCTGCCAGGGATTTCCACAGACTATCGAATCTGGCCTCGGTTTCTGTTTGCTTTTCGCAGTTACATGGTACACCTTGTTCTCCCTCTGCTATAAAAGCCTGCTCCTGGGGCACCACACCAGGCACCTCCTTTCAGAGCTGGTGCAGGGCTGAACATGCTGGTGGTGGGAACAACACTGAGCACAGACTCTACAACATCCAGACCTCCCACGCTCCAGCTGTACAGCTTTCTGTAAATTCTTTCCAATCATTGCTAAGTGCAAACTGGACCTGCCTTCCCCTTTATAGAGGGCCAAAATGAGTCCCGAGACAAGCGGGTTGCAGCCACCCCAAAAGAAACCCAGAGCTGTAGACATACTGCAGCAGAAGGCAGCTATGCTAAAAGACAACATAGACAGGGGAGTTTCTTTTGAAAAAGCCTGTAGGGCTGTGGAAACACCATGTATTTAGGTAAAATTTATCCAGATGTAAATTCTAAACTGCTGAGTTGGGGTTTAATCGTAGTATCATCAAATCATAGAATGGTCAGTTGGAAAGGACCTTAAAGATCACCTGGTTCCAACACACCCTGCAATAGACAGGGACACCTTCCATTAGATCTGGTTGCTCAAAGCCCCATCCAACCTGACCTCGAACGCTTCCAGAGATGGAGCATCCAGAACTTCCCCAGGCAACTTGCTCCAGTGTCTCACCACCCTCATAGTGAAAAATTTCTTCCTGATACCTAACCTAAATCACTTGTAAAAAACTATACTGGTCCGGTCTTACACACAGAAAATAAATTTATCTTATAGTTGACCTTGCTGTACTTAACCTACAGAAGTTGATTGCTTTGCTGACACACAGGGTTTGAATATGATTAATCTAGAATAACCAAAACAGATAAGCATGTTTCACTCAACAGCTGCTAAAACCCGAGTAAAATAGGCTCAGGCACTGCCTGAAACCAGCTATATTTCTGAAGCTTTCCCGGAGCTATTCTGCATTTGGCTAGAATGATTTTTATTTACAGACCACTCGCTCCCGCTGGGTGCAGGCTCTTTCAGCGAAAAGAACAAGATTTTGGGTTTTCAGGAGCCTTTTGTGCGGAGTGCTGCCATCTTCTGGCTACTCTACTGCTCTGGAGGAGGCAAACGTTTATTTCAAAACTTCAATAGAAAAAAGGTGTTCAGATACTGACAGCCCTTCTAGCAATTTTTTACTTTGCTACATATGCAAGAATCTTTGGAGAGGTTCATATCTTTGTTAAACAATTTGGTCATTTATATTATATTAGAGTTATATTTTTTTGTTGGTGTGTTTTTTTTCAAATTCCTGTCTCATCCTCATCTGTCACAGTAAACAGAACATTATTTCTAGCATCTTTATTATAAGCTCCATTACATGATTCTGAAATTTCAGAAATCTTTTTCAATATCTTTGTCAGCATAAGTTACTACTGGATTTTGAAAATCTTACCTTTATGTTATACTGTCTGCTCACATGTAAACAGAAACATTGGAAAAACAACCTTATATAGAAAGATTAGTGCTTCTACAAGTCTTCTTAAAAAAGTGGTAAGAACTGTCAATACATATATCTAACTAAAACCATGCCAGACTAAGAACTTGTAAACATAACCATCCCTAAATAAAAATAAAATCAATTAAATCAATTCCAAGTATTCTGGCTGAGTAATATTAAAAGCAGGGCAGAATGTCAGGGCAGAATGTCCCTAGCAATGTTTTCCAGGAGTTCAAAACACTGTCAATAATATTTGATCCACCAATACCTTATGCTTCTTATCTCATACATACAATCCCATTGCTGTGCTTCAATTGAACATTTAGCACACGGAGTTACCATAATTTTAAACCAATTTTTTTTTTAAATAATTTTAAACATTTTGTAGCATGCCAATATTTCGCAGAAAGCCAGAGTCACGCTTTCCATCTGAAATAATAAATTAACAACATTTTCAAAAAATACTGTTGCCACAGTAGCACAAAGCACAACCCTGCAAAGGAGCTCATAGATACTGAGGATGTGTCTGTTCACCTTACACAACTGTGTTACTAAACTTAT
Source organism: Jacana jacana (assembly GCA_013400555.1). Taxonomy (NCBI): domain Eukaryota; kingdom Metazoa; phylum Chordata; class Aves; order Charadriiformes; family Jacanidae; genus Jacana; species Jacana jacana. Next base: position 42,892 of record VZTM01017882.1, on the reverse strand, counting down.
GAAAAATCCATCATAAGACTACTCAGACAGCTTATCTCTGTGGCAGAGAGGCAAATAGAAAGTGGCTCTACCCACCTTTATGGCACAGGCAAAAACTAGGGGAATTCTGTATTATCCAGTTTGCAAGTGAGTAAGTTCCATTTTACTGTGATATTCTCACCTGCAGTGGTTTGTTCCTGTCACTCTTACTAGAAGACTGTTTCAGAGACTTCACTCTTCTCATGGCTGGAAGTGGCCTGAGCTCCAGCCTGGATGAACTAACTTTCAATTTATATCCATTTGTTTTAATGACAACATTGTCTGGTATCTTAAATAACTTCCTTTCCCAGTATTTGCCCTGCCCTTCTTTCCCCTCCCCTTGATGTATTTATAGACAGCAAGTGTATATCCCTCATTCTTTGGTTTGTCCGGTACTACTTCTCTGCATTTCTTTCAATGCTCTTTCCTAATTATGGGTGACAGACTGTTCATAGTAGTCCAGAAGAGCTTTGACCAGTGTCTCCTACAGCCGTGCCTGTAGTTACCACTCCTTCCTTAACTCTCCCTGCATCGTATCTAAGGAGGACCATTTTTGCCCTTCCCATCGCTCCATCCCAGCTCTCTCAGCATCCTCCTACAACTGACAAAGACATTATGGTCTTTCTTTCGCCCAGCTGATAAGCCACAATTTATAACACTTGTTTCCACCTCAGTTTGTGCATAACCTGGCACTTGTGCTGTTAAATTCTACCCCACACCTCCAGCTCTCAAGTTCTCCTACAATGTGTATAATGGTATGGATGCTTTTCTCATGACCATGATGCTTTTAGCAGCACTTAAAGTATTAATACTTTCAGAGACCAGCTGAAACCGTGATGCTTGAAAATCTCTACCCAAAGTTTACATTGCCCAATAATTCCCTTTCCTGAAGAGAAGGGATCATACATACGTCAGTACATTGCATTAAACATTTATTAGTTTCATCCGACTTTCTCCACTTTATTGCCACACATATATTTCTTCTTTCTGGAAAAGTCTGTAAAAAAATTCCATATTATTAAGGTCAGACTAATGAAGCTGTAGAAGTGAAGCTGCTTTTTCCTCTGCTCTTCTCTATCCTTTGTTTTGACAGATATTTTAAGAAAAACTTGCTCCTGTACTTGAAATTTAATTTACTTACTCTTCCAGCATTTTAGGACGGATAACATACATCATTCCAGTGTGGGCCTACTAGACTCTGGATTTACTTTTCAAGTTTGAAAATGTTAGCTGTTATTTCTACAGATTCTTCCCAACTTGATTCTATTTTTCTCCATGATCTATACCATCCTCTTCACAGAAATGAAGAAAAATAATCTATTTGGCTTGGGCAGTACATGCACAATCTATAAACTCTAGCCCATCCTTGCCACATACCAGACCTCCATTTATTTGTGTAGTAGAAGAAGCTTTCAGTCTTTCAAATTTAGTTTACAGATGGTAAGTCTGTAAACTTCACAAACCTGACTGCACCATCCACTGCTTAGTTCCCAAGATACAGTTTTCATTGATGAGCTGGTATGATCCCCTATGACTTTCAATCTCTTTGCTCACTCCAAATAACTTCTTTTTTAAGAATTTATTTATCCAATATGGCACTTACACCCTTCACTCTCTACTTAGAGTGCAAAGTGCAGATTTTTAAAATATGATTTAAGTAAAGAAATTAAAATACTCCGACTTGGAACCTTCTTCCATTTGACATCATTAACTAGTTTATTTAGGTATAACTCTTCAGAAAGACAAATTTTGAGAAAGCAGCAAGCCTATTGTTGTCTATTATTTCACTTATCTTCAATTTAATCAAGTTGGGACAACTTTAGCTAGGTTATTTTCTACAACCAGCTGCTCTATGTCATCACTACCTAACAAAGACCACCTAGAATAGCATCACGCTAGTCCAGAGATTGCTTAGTGATGCAAACTGCCAGCTATTACACCCTGGAATAACTGGCTCTACTGTTATCAGTAACATTTGCTTTATACTCTATTTCTGAGCAGTTAAGATCTCCTGCAATGAGAAAATGCTTGGAAGTTTCTCTTTCATGCTTGTACACATCAGTGCTAGATACAGGCACTGTAGACCTTTGAGGCACAGAAGACCTTTAGTTTGACAAATTCCATTCTGCCCGTGCCACCTCTCTTGGCTTCTGTAGGTGACTTCATTACTACCGAGTGATGCTTCTGTACCATGTTTTATTTCAATTTTTCTTAACAGCCCACACATTGTAGAATGTTGCATTTGAGTATAGATTACCCATGCACCATACTTCAGTACTCTTGGGAGATCTGGGGTCGTTCTGGGTACTGCAGATCTAGCCTGCCTCTGTTTACACATGATTTTTGTACACAAACACCTTGGCTTATATTCTATGATAATGTGCAAATTTTTTTTAACTACATTGCTTACATCCCTTTTATCCCTGACATCCAGGCCATTGACATCACGTTCCCACCCATGTCAGTACTGACTTTTCCTGTTCATTTTGCTCCCACCTGGTATTTCTTTCTCCCCAGTGCATTCACCGCTTTCTGCTTTTTCAGATCCAGGCATGGAAGCTACTTACAAGCGTCCTCCAACCTTCTCTCCCATTTCCTAGCTTATGGTCCTTTTACTGATTATATGTATGATATGTAAATACATCTTGTTATCATCTATTATTTTGCAGTATGGTACTTGATGTAATCATCTTCTATTATACTGATACCAACTCTAGTGATCTTGGTTCCAGAAAATTAATATCCCATTTGCTCCAATGGAGTTCATCTAGTTTGTGTGAAAAATTCTTTTTCTTCTCCCAAGTTGAATGTCTCACAACACTCCTCATAACATCGATTCTTAAGACATCAGCTGCTCTTTATTATCTTGCATGCTTTAACACACCCTCTTCAGGAATGAAACCTTGCAGTGGCGGCTTTTCCTTCAGGACAAACCTGCTCACACAGATTTCCCCTGGTTTGTACTCCTCTCAGGACTCCCTCCTTCAGTCTTTTATCCTATGATGTGAGCTGGTGCAAAGTTATATTTCATCCCAGAGATGACTGAGTTGCCACAGATGCTAAAATGGCTACTGTTTTATTAATGCAATAAATAATAAAACTGCATGCACATACAGTGTGTGCATCTGCCCAGAATACAACCATTTAAATGAAATTATGCTGCAATAGTACTGCTGACTTCACATTTATGGTGCAGTTTTAAAATAGTTTCAGTCAAAATAAATGTAGTTTTGAATGAAAGTGTTAGAGCAAAAGCCTGAATATACTTTTGAACTTGAGTTAGTACGTGAAATGTCTCATCAGTTCTCCTGAAGATGTTTTTGTCATCGGGAGTTAATCATTACCTGGAACTATGTGAAAAACCTATTCAAAGCCAGCCTACAATATAGTGTTGCATTAGGGAAGCAATGCAGACATTGAGTCATAGCTGTCAGCTATTTATTATACTTCAGTCAGTTATGACGCGATTCTTTCCAACAGTATTCTTGCTTTTGATTTACAGTAAGATACTGATCTGGTGGATGAGATTCTCTCAATTAGAGCAAGACCCTGCCCACCCTAATCAGGAGACACACTTGAGCGTCTAACTGCCACAAGTTCACTATAAGATTTTAAAACTGTGTGAAATATATAAATAAGGGTGAAGAGGTTAACGTGTTAGCATTAATTTGGGAGAGGCATCTGAATGCCCCTTTTACATCAGAGAATGACAGCTGTGCTCAGCAATGTATGAGAGCCACAGGAGAGACCAAGGAAGAATTCAAGCAGTTCAAACACTGGTGTTATGGCTGCAGCCAGAGACTCTGACAAGCCACAAATGTGGTTATAAGCAAACCTCCAGGGAACAGCAAACATGGGTCTTGGGCTAACACACAGGAGGTGTCTCACCCTGTGTTTTCTATAGACATAGTTAAGAGCAAACTGGTTCCTAACTAAAGGAACCTTTCCTAAAAGGACATCAGGTCCTTACTCCTACACAGAAGAAATCTGGGCCAGAACAAAGTCAACCCAAAATATAATTTGTTAACTCTGGTAGGGAAGTTCCTCTCTTGCTCCATAGTGTGAGAACTTCCTTACATGTAGAAAAAACACAAGCGCTCTTTTCTGCCTGTGTCATTTTAACCTGAAGATAAAAGCATAAGAGTACATGACCTCCGTGTCAAAATCCTGGTAAAAATTTCGAGTAAGATTATCTAATAAATAGTGCCAGCAGTGGGCTGAACTTGCTTGTCTTGTGGAAAGCACAATTTATCATATTCTCATGATGTCATAATTTGCTGTCTCATTTGTGAAAGTTGATCGACATTCATGGTTTTAAACATATACAAAAGCAAACAAAACCATTGCAGTTATTTATTCAGAGTGTGCTGGCACAGAAAACTACTCAAAATGCCTGCACAGTTACATTACTGATAAAGACACTCATCTTTACTAAGTCTCTTTCATCATCAGTTTGCTCACGTGGACTAATAAAGACTATTTTTCCTTCATCCTGGACTAGTATCCATGTTCTCATGTGTTACGATCTGATTCATATTTACCACTTTTACAGGAGTATTTTTCTTTTCTTCCCCTGCTGCATCTAAATCCCCCTCTTCGGTTTATTTGCTATGCTTGCAATGACAGTCTGACTTAGCTCATGCTTCTGAACTTACATATTAAAGAATCTTTCAAGACTTGGCCTTTTGCTTACATTCTTTTAAGTTCACAGTCTTCATAGATCTTTTGTTATGATCCTGATATTGTATTGCTTCAGTAGCAATACTTGAGGAAGATTGTTTCTTGGAAGAAATCGCTCCTCTCTTGCAACCAGAACCAACCCAGGCTCAGTGTCAGACAGATCATCACAAGCTCCAACCTGGGCAGCCTTTCTGGCTTTAAAAAATTCCTTAATGCAGCTCCTCTGGAAGAATCTAACAATTTTTGTTTATAATATCTATTAATACTCTGAATAACAGCACAGGCATCCCAGAGCCCTTGATCTGATCCTACAAGGACAGACGGTAAACACTGTCAGAAAAATAACAGTCCAGTGTTGGAAACAGGGGATTTCCAAATCCAAGCCTGAAAGCCTTGGTGGAGGAGAGCCAACTGCAGGAGGTGTGGAAGCCAGGAAAGGGTCAGAGAGGGAGCAAATCTTGCTGAAGCTGATTTTAAACAACCATTTGAGATATTGGCTGTGACTTTAATACCCATTGCCACCAGATAAGAGGAATTGCTGCTAGCCTGGCACTGTGGGACCAAAGGGGACAAAGAAGCATCTTCTGGTGATGATAAGGATCATCATTACAAGTCAGATTTCTGCCCTGGGCAGAGACGGCAGCATTTGCAGTCCTACCCTGTAGGCGGTTCTGCTGAGGGAGGGGAAAAAAAACCCTCTCTGTATGACCTTAATAAGAAACCTCTGCAGACACAGCCAGGAGCTTTATCATAGAAATGCCGTTCCTAGGTAGGCTGGCAGGGTCTCATTTCAGGAACAGCTAGTACCGAATGAAACCTCATTTTGATCACGCTCTACCTCCCAGCTGACAAGCCTGCAGATGGCCGAGCATTGCCTTGTCAGCCTCCAGGCTCTCTGGGTGCCAGCAATGGGAAACAAAGCCTAAAGAAGAAACACTTGGCCCCAGGTTTGCACCTCTGTACACCTGAGAGCTCTGCTCTGGCTCTGTCGGTCTGCTGAGCTCAGCCCAGCTGCTTGGGTTGCTACTGGAAGAAAGTGCCAAGCAAGTGTACAGGGAAAATCTTGTTCATTAATTTGCGTTGCCTTATAGCAGGATGGCAGCAAGCAAGTCAGATGAGAGCTTTCGATACCATTGAGACACTGACCAGATTGCAGCAGTTTGACTTATGAGGCATATTTCTATCTTCTTAAACTTTCAAAATTAAATACTGTTAATGACAGGACTACATCTTAAGAATTTCCCCAGGTCCCTTTGCTCTTAACAGCATGAATGTTTGAATTAAAGCTTTAACGGAGAAGTAGATAAGGACTACTGTATCATTTTCCTTTCGTGGCATGTTTCAGCAAGCTGATGCAGATTGCTAGGTCAATGAGATACAGCAATACTGTAAGACACACCATGTGTCAGTCCGCACACATTAAAGGCTGATGTTAAATTTTAAACATAGGTCATGAATCACTCATACTTAGTCAGCCATCCAGAATTAATATGAAAAGTATGAGTAACAAGGGGGAGTTTTTTCTTTGTTTTTATATAATGAGAAGGATGAGGCACCTAAACAAACATTCATACGAGACAGCAACTTTAACCTAGCTCATGTAGAAATGGTTCAGACACTTAGATCATGACGCAGAAAAAAATCTACATTTGCTTTTTGCTGAAGACCTCACCACAGCTTTTTGAGAACTGAAATTTCAACAACTAGATTTGGGGGAAGGCTGTTAAGACCACCAAAGTCTGACAAAAAAGAAATCTGTGCATGCAAATGCCTCCCCCGCCACACACACCCCTTCTGAAAAAAATTCTCCCCTGCATCTCCCACAGAGAGAGCAGGTTATGTCCAAATTGAATGCTACTTTACTCCCTTCTTCTCTTTTTGACCGTTTATTTATTTGAATGCTATTGTGAGCTAAATCTTCTTACAAAGGCATTCCACTGTAAAATTATTTTGTGTCAGATCTCAACCACATAGATTAGTCACTAAAGTGACTTGCTTTGAGTAGACCTTGACTTTACTGGCACTAATGAGGACTGCTTGCCCTACACATTGTAATAAGTATTTACATGATTTTATATACTTTGGACAATACATTATTGTGATTCATCATTCTTTATCTATATTTATCTTTGCTTGCTTTCTTTTATATCTCACCTCTACCTAGACCAACACACAACTTATAAACACGAGCTTAATCATACCTATACATGCAAACTCAGCTGGGCAAATAGGCAATGTTCTCTAATACTCCTCATCAGATTAACAGATTCCCTTTCTATTTCAATAGCACAGAAATATTTTGTACTCAGAAAAAAAAGCTTTACTTTCTTCCTCCTTATTCTAGATGTGCTTTGATGAAGCATCTGATGATGACATTCACTGTAGACTATTATTTAAAGCACTTGCTGCAACAAGACTACGTATTCATTTCCTGCACATTTTTGGCGAGTCTGTGGTACCTCAAAACCTGTGCCTGTCACTGGGGACAGCACAGAAGCACTCAGAGAGCTCTAGAGCTCTGCCAGAAGGAAGAGGAACCTTGGGTTGGTTTTTTTTTTTGGCAACCTGAGTAGCAGTAGCTCTACAGCGAAAGACCATTGTTCAAAAATGGCACAATCATCAGAGATGGTGGCACAGCACAAGAAGCACTGAGAGCATTGCAGCCAGAGATGCAAGTAACAGGTCTATTCATAGCAGTGCTTTTCCCCAGGGGATGGCGTCTTGCGAGTGACTTCATTAACTGCTGACAGCAGACAGACTGCACTGCGCTGGGAGTGAAAGGGAAACACTCATCAGATGGCCCCAGCCACAACTGAGGAAACGCACAGAAGAGATAACTGGCAAGTGTGGTGCTTTCCTCACCGTTCAGAAGTTAGTCACATCCCTAAAATTGAATGCTCTATTCCTTTCCTTTGGGGACAGCAATCTTCTTGTGCACAGACCCGCTGTTTGCACAAAGGGCGCTGCTGTCGATTCAATGCGCTCTTGGTGGGGTCTGAATTCCAGATGAGTTGCTAATTGTAAGGAAAAACCCCAAACATCTTGGCATTTGTTACATTCATAAGTCAGGAGAAGACACCTACCAAACCTTGTCGGTTGTCGTTCAATGCTGTGCTGGTGTTTGACCTCTCACACTATGTGCAGCAAGACTTCCCTCTCTGCATGGCCAGCAGGATGTGTGCTCTTTGGTGTTTCCAGCACATTTACTCACAGAAAGAGTAACACAGCCTGAACAACCTGTGTCCTTAGAACCAGGAATCCCCTCTCCCTCCACAAACTTAACATCCATTCCTACCAAAACAACCTAGAGGTGCCTGCGGGTGCTCTCCACACTTAAAAGATTGTACCAACAGCAAAACAGCTGATAGCTGAAGCACAAGATTGTCTACACACAATTACTTCCTACTTTGCTCCAAAAACATGCAGAAGAACACACCACCTTACCTCCTGTTCCCCAGTATGCTTGAGCATTTTCTGCATGCAGAGCAGACTCTCTGACACTGCAGCCGTCCTTACACTGCAACTGAGCTTTCTGCTGGATCATGGGCAGCTTCTCTTTCTCCACACGGCAGCTGCCTTGCTCCTTGCCAGCGCTGCAGCCAAGCCTCCTTTTTTAAAAGCACACCACTTTCCTGCTCCTCTAACTTCAGTTTTCTCTACTATCTCTCCAGGCTCGTCAGATGACTGTGTTTCAAACACTAATATCTCAATTGCTGGATTTCTTTAGTGGTTTTCTACTCTCCAAATCCTATCTCCTCTAGGAATTTTAAAGAAAACTGGCCTAAAATGCTATTAGTGAAAAGTCCTATTCTCTCCAGACAAAACACTAACAGTCCTTCATAACCAAGCAGGCTATTTATAGGAATGGTGACAGTGTGTCTAAACCCACAGTACAATGAGCATGAGGCAGTCCACATAAGACACAATGATAGAGGCTGTTCATAAAATCAAAACTTGAACTCACGTGCTGTACAGCAGTAGAGATTTAAGCAGCCACTTTCTTTCCATACTCCGGAGGAAAGAAATAAAAGCCCTCTTACTACTGGGACACATGTTACTGGAATAATTATTCCATTATTTTGAAGACTAATTGAAGCTATTTGGATTTTCAAAAGTTTTGTATTAGTTACAATCCTAATCCACTCTCTTTCTGCAATGCAGTGCTTCTGTCTCTCACACACTTGCTTTCTCTGCAGGTCACACACATTTTCTGAAGGTGCTTCTTCCCCACAAATTGCATTGCAGGTTCATCTTAATAGAGCTAAAATTAGGTCCTTTAATCTGAGTAGCAGAATACGATTAATTTGGAATACACAACAGATAAATCCCAGACAAGCCCCAACCCAAAGCAGAAATGGCAGGAAGGCTGAATTACCTTCAGGTATGCAAAAATGCATCAATACCAGCTGGGATGCAAATCAAAGCAGCAAATATCTGTAACAGTCTCTTTGATGGCAGTGAGTGGGAAGCTGAGCACAAAGAGCAAAAGCACCCTAGTGTATACATCGTTTCCCTGGGCAGGAGATGAAGAGCTTTGAGAGCACCGTAAGGAAAGGGAAAGCATACAGAAAGCAGGCAGGGAGGAAATTAGGGTCTAGCGTAGGTTTAGGGAAGCACTTAGTGGAGGATTGGAAAAACCTGAGAAGAGGGAGGGAAAGGGCATTACTTGGAGCAGGGCTGGGAGCTGTGGTGCTTGGCACACCCTGTGGGGCACAGCAGGGTCAGCAGCCCACTGGCTCCTTCCCCCCAGCCAGGCTACCCTGCTACAGGGGCAGGGGAACCCAGTGCAGACCCTGTGGATCTCAGTCCTAGCTGGGGACTTCTCACCACCAGTACTGCCACTTTTCCTCTACTCACAGTAATAAATAAAGCAACCATCCCATCCCTGCAAGACACAAGGAGGAAGATCCACTCTTCCCTGGCCATGTCCACCTCACCCTGCCTGGGGCATGGCCCTTTGGTCCGATGCACACAGCTGGGGAAGCAACTGATTCTCCCTGTGCTGCAAGAGCGTGGGGTGTGGTGCTGCAGAATAAACACCCTTTATTGTCCTCTCCCCCTCCCTGCCATCAAAGAAACAAACCCTCAGCAAACTTCACTCACCTTGTGCCTGTGGGTGACTCCCACCAGCGAGCTGGTGGCCCAGCTCCTACAACAGCTGCAAGATCTTTCAGAGGGTGGGTGATGTGGGGTGCTGCAGGGCACCTCCACAAAGCTCTGCCCCACTCCTGCTCTGCTTGGTGTGTCCCTGTCCTCAGATGGGACCAGCTGTGCTGTGGTGCCATGCTCAGGAAAGACCATGCCCTGGAGAGGAGACCCCGGGGAGGTACACTGTGGTGACCACTGGAGGTTACTTCATTGTCAGTGCCAGCCGCTCCTGTCAGCTTTTAGACAGAAAGTTGCCTTGTGCCTGAAATGGCTCTGTGTTCAGTCCAGACTGTGCTGGGGTATGAAAGGACAATGGTGGAAGGCAGCTTCCTCTGAGAGCATCCAAGGCGGTGCTTCAGAGGGGAGAGAGAAGGGGAACAAACGACAAGCAGAAGAGCTTCAGGGAGCTGGGCATGGACCTAAAGTATAATTGATAGGAGCAGTGGTAAGGTCAGGGTAGGAATAGTAGGTTATACTGTAAGAGAAGAGTCACTTAGAATTGGATGAAAAAACTGGCAGAAGACAAATTTTGCTCTGAAGGAACTGTAAGACTTGTTTCCCCCTATAATGTCACATTTTAGCTTTTCATTTATACTTCCCTGGTAGCTAATTAGGCCTAAAGTTGTAAACTGGCAGTTGATTAGGAGGCTAGAAGTGCCTGGAGAACATAGAATCATAGAATTATCTAGGTTGGAAAGGATCTTTAAGATCATGGATGTAGAAGGACACAGCAGGAAAGCCCACCACATTCCTCCAGCCAGGAGCTGTATGGGGTGGGAGGCACTTCCCTGCTTTCTTCTGTCTCTGACTGTCAGCTGCAGTTTGTCAGATACAATGAGCCATAAATCACCTCAGCAAACTCTACCTGTTACATGGGGTCACCGAGAGTCGTGCCTGCAATGTGACAAAAGCATGATCTGCTGGTGGCAGCTGGGAAGCACAAGGTGAGGGAGGTCTCACAGGTGAGACCCAGCTTGTCAGAAGGATCAGAGACCTCCCTTGGCCTCACACAAACCCAGCAGCCTAGCTCCTGCAACAGCCACTATTATGCATTTATATATATTTCTGTAACACAAACCATAAAGACCATATTCCTGGGCTTTCTAGGACTGTGACACCTTAGGGAATTCTATTAGGTACCCTTGAAAATGGAATTTAAATGTCTACAGAATTACTTTCTAATAACAACCAGCAATAAAACTTCCCCACTGAACTTCTGTGCCATGTTCAGTAGAGTGGAAAAACACAATACACCATTATGATAGAATTTGCATAAAAGTACTGTTAGTTTGTCAAAAGATATTGGACCAAAACGTGTAAATACCAGGTAACGTATTAGATCTGAGAGGTTTCTTTGCTTGCTTTTAGGATTTTTGTCTGCTTAAATAAGTGTAGTCTCTTCCTCAGTGCAGTTTTCCAAATCCTCCTTTCAGTGTAGTATCTCTCACTACATTTCTAGCACATTATCCTTTCACTTTATTTTTTAACCTGGTGACTCAAGGAGGATAGAATCATAGAATCATTTAGGTTGGAAGAGATCCCTGGGATCAAGTCCAACCATCAGCCCTACTCTACAAGTTCTCCCCTACACCATATCCCTCAACACCACATCCAATCTACTCTTAAACACAGTCAGGGAGGGTGACTCCACCACCTCCCTGGGCAGCTGATTCCAATGACTGACCACTCTTTCTGTGAAAAACTTTTTCCTAATGTCCAGCCTAACCCTACCCTGCTGCAGCTTGAAGCCATTCCCTCTTGTTCTATCGCTAATTGCCCGTGAGAAGAGACCAGCATCAACCTCTCTACAATGCCCTTTCAAGCAGTTGTAGAGAGGGATGAGGTCTCCCCTCAGCCTCCTCTTCCTCAAACTAAACAACCTCAACTCCCTCAATCGATCCTCATAAGCCTTGTTCTCCAGGCCTCTCACCAGCTTCGTTGCCCTCCTCTGTACTCGCTCCAGCACCTCGATATCTCTCTTGTGCTGAGGTGCCCAGAACTGGACACAATACTCAAGGTGTGGCCTCACCAGTGCTGAGTACAGGGGGACAATCACCTCCCTACTTCTGCTGGTCACACTATTCTTTATGCAAGCCAGGATGCCATTGGCCTTCTTGGCCACCTGGGCACACTGCTGGCTCATGTTCAGCCTCCTGTCGACCAGCACCCCCAGGTCCTTTTCTGCCAGGCAGCTCCAGCCACACTTCCCCAAGCCTGTAGCAATGCATGGGGTTGTTGTGGCCCAAGTGCAGGACCTGGCACTTGGCCTCATTGAAGGCCATGCCATTAACATTGGCCCATCTCTCCAGTCTATCCAAGTCCCTCTGTAGAGCTTCCCTGCCCTCAAGCAGATCAACACTCCCATCCAACTTAGTGTCATCTGCAAACTTACTGATAGTGTTTTCTATGTCCCTATCGACATCATCAATGAAGATATTAAAAAGGATAGGACCTGATCCCCTGGTTGCTCATTACATGGCTAGTGATAGCACTCAAGATGATCTGTTCCATAATCTTCCCTGGTATCGAGGTTGAATAGTTATGGAAACTCTGACCAGCTAGGATGGTCTTGGTCATGACAGAATGGTCATGGACATACGCTGGGGAGGACAGAATAACTTCATTTCTCATTAGTTTTCATATGGGGCCCAAACTCACGTGAGTCAGGTTGATAGTACGTTGTTGTGACTCTTATCCTTTGTGCACCAATTTAATACCAAGCTTGTGGCAAATGATAACCGTAAGCTTTCCTTGTCCCTTGGGTGGCATATGCTTTCCCTTTTCGGAGGAAACATAACATAAACAATGAAGTGAGCTGAATTTAGACTTTGATACCCAGACTTGCCTTTAATATGTGGGACTGAGTAAAAATTAAGAAAGCAATGGACATTAGCAGAATTAGTACAATTAATGGCTCTGGGGAAAGTAATTTTTAAAGCTGTCTCATTAGCAGTACCTGAAAATGTGTTTAAGGGGTTTTCTGAATGATATAAAAAAGTTCACATGAAAAGAGAAAGGCTGAGTGCTTCCAAAAGAGGTGTTTGGATTTTGCCTTTGTTTCATGAAGGAAGATATTGATATTAACTAGAACAGACCTTGTCCTTCGATATGTCCTCCAAGCAAAAGGATTAACCAAGTTGTCTGACTATAATTTTTTTTTTTTTTACACTGGCATAGAATTAATATTAATTTCATTCTTAAATAAAGATCTGAGGCTAGTTTCTTCCCATATATAATTGACGGAAGACTAGAAGGGGCTGCCCAGGGAGGTTGTGGAGTCTCCTTCTCTGGAGATATTCAGAACCTGCCTGGACACATTCCTGTGAGACCTGATCTAGATGTTCCTGCTCTGGCAGGGGGACTGGACTAGATGATCTTTCAAGGTCCCTTCCAATCCCTGATATTTTATGATTCTGTGATAATTCTGTAACTTCTGATTCTGTTGACAGATTATGTTTTTTCAGTAATCCGTAAGGACTGATAGTCATAGAAAATTTGAAGGGGAAGATGCTGCTTGTTAACACAAGTGCAGGTGCCCTAATGCACAAACAATAGGTAAGACCAGAAAATATTTTTTCCAGCCTCCTTCCACCCCCAGAATTTCACTGCTTTCCTTCAGAGCAAACATTTATTGGCAATTGCCTGAACTACATAAAGCTCACAGCTGCAAGAACAGTGGTGGTAAAGCAGAGGACCTAATATGCAATGAACCAATTACATGCAAAATTATTTTTGACAAGCTCGATGAAATCAAACACTATTACTGTTTACGACAGTTCACCTCATTGACCGTATTGAATTTGCCTAGATACAGCCCTGAGAACAGAAACTGCAGGTGCCTGGCATAGAAAGTCTAGCTATAGAAGCCCAACAAAACATTGTCTATAACCATACTATGCAAAATTAAGTAATAGAAGTACCTGAATATTTTATGGGACAAATTCTTCAGATGCATATTTATTCAAGATAAACTTTATGACAGGAAATCTCAGGTCTGTGTTCTTGAAGATATTTTTTTTATCTATGGCTAAGACTTCGGGTCAAACCAGTGCTAAATTCTTATATCACTTTAGATCATGATGGACAAATATTGCCTGTACTTGATTTGTAGATGTAAAAGATGCTGGAGGTGGTGGTGGAAGCAGTTTATGTATTATTACTTCAATTACACTACTACCTCAATCAGAAGCAGAACTTCATGGCAGAAATAGCACAAATGTCATAGAATCATAGAATCTTAGAATGGATAAAGTTGGAAGGGGCCTTAAAGATCATCAAGTTGCAACCCCCCTGCCATGTGCAGTCATCTCCCATCAGACCATGTTGCTCAAAGCCCCATCCAGCCTTGCCTTAAACATTTCCAGGGATGGGGCTTCCACAACCTCTTTGGACAAGCTTTTCCAGTGTCTCACCACCCTCACAGTAAAGAATTTCCTTCTAGTATCAAACCTAAATCTCCTCTCTTTCAACTTAAAACCATTACTCCTCATCCTATTGCTATGCTCCCTGACAGTGTTCCTCTTAAACTCTCTTGTAGGCTCCCTTCAGATACTGGAAGGCTGCAATAAGATCTCCCTGGAGCCTTCTCTCCTCCAGGCTGAACAACTCCAGCTCTCTCAGGTTGTCTTCATAGGAGAGGTGCTCCATCCCTCTGATCATTTTTTCTTCATATCATTAGATACCACTCATACCCAGAAATTCAACACAGATGAATTAATTCCACAGCAACTGAGGTAAATTTTGGGGTGCACACCATGCACAGAAGTTGCTACAAAGGGGACACGGTAATGGAGATGGACCCAAAGTGTGATGGAGTCTGTAAGTAAACAACAAAACAATAGAGTATGGACTGAAGAGGGGCTTTCTGATGTTACTGGAGTGACCAAGCTTCTCTTCTGCTCTTTAGTAAAGGGGACTACTAAGTACTGTGCTGGGGAGAACTACAGGCACCTTTCAAGCTCTGCCCCAGACCAACTATAGTGTCAGAAATTACTATTGAGAACAGAATCTAGTATTATATATATGTAGCTTTATTTCATCAGTCATAAACCTGAGTGTAATAAAATTAAATGTAACGTTAATAGTCTCAAAGTATTACTAAGGAAAACTTAGATCAGTTAAACTATAATTTTTGTAACTATTAAAGCAGTTAACTATTGTACCATGCAGTGAATGATTACAGGTGTTGTGTGGGACTGAACTCTTCGCAGACATCACAGATCATTCCAGTACAACTCTACAATTGCTTTTTAAAAATATTCTCGATGCATTAGAGCCAGAAAGTGGTTTAGGCTGCATATATGGACCATGACCTTCATTTGTGTTTAAAAAAACCAAAAGATATTAAGGTGATGTATAGTTACAGCAACTCTGACAAAACAGCTAAACTTCAAGCATGCTTCTTTCAAAGCCAAATCAATTTCTTGAAAACCTTATAAAGGATATGCCAGTAAACCTTTCATGTTATTTACACAACTTATCAAAAGAAATGAGCATTCACAAAATTATCTGTATTTCATAATGATTTATGTTCCCTTTTGTAGTCAGCATCAGTATTTTATCAGGAAACTTGTTGAAACCACAGAGTAATTACTTATAAACAAAATTTTAATTAATCTGTTGCAGATTGGTATTCTTAGCTGCAAATTACAGCGACAGTAGGAGCAGACCTGGAATATGAGCTATGAAGCCTTTAACCACGCATTGCACTACTTACCATTCAGGACAGACCTTTCAGTTCAGAAAGTGCTGAATGCATTACCAGGCCCATTGTCCGAAACCTCTGCAAGACATATCGTTTGTCACTATTGTGGTAATAAAGAGATTCCTGGCATTCTGGTATTAAGAAACCAGAAGTAATATATTAGCCTTGCTTTCCCTCTGCTACTTGAAAATGAACACATATGATAGAGCACATAGTTTAGAAGACTATGAAGAGAGTATCCTATTGAATGACAGACTGTCTGGTTGATTTACATGAAATACCAAGTGCTCGTATGAGAAAAGGTTAAAATTAGATTGACGAGCAAATGTGCTACCAGACTGCTGGCTGACAAATGGCAAAGTTATGCCAACGTATTACTTATTCTGGAGGCGCCCAAGAAGCAAGCAGGAGGCTAGTAATTCATGTGCTAGAATACATTCACATTTAGCATAAACAAAGAGTCCTCAGGGTCTGCAACAGGAACATATTAGCTATATGTAATTTCTGTCAACAAATAAATCAGTGGAACATTTTCATTATTAGATACGGAATCTGAATGATTCATGTTTTCTTAAGTCAATTGGGCTGCTCTACTGTCATTTAAATTAGTTCAGAATAATGCCCTGTTGAATGACTACATTGTTCTTCCAATAAATTTGATGATTGAGCTACATCCTCCTTCCTGCTGCCAGTCATACAATGAAAATACAGGTTAGTCATGCAGCTTTTCACAGTGGCTTTTAGATTAGAGTCTGATTGCTTCTCGGTCACTCTAAAAAGTTAGTCTAGTTCAGTGGTGGTAACTGCTTTGTCTTTCTCCTTTTTTTCCAGCAAGTTCTGCTGCTACATGTCAACTAAGGAAAAATTTTAACTTGCACAACTGAAGGCTCTTTGGTTCTTAAAATTCAGCAGTGAATATGCATCACAAACTGAACCTTGTGCTCTGGGTGCTCAGCAGGTCTGAAAATAAAGTTCTGTGATTTTACGGGTGCTAAAATCAATAGGGCAGAAATGCTGGACACTTCTCTAAGTATTAGCTTTAATGATTAGTGGCTGGATAATGGTGATAATAAACAATAACAGGTCAGATGAATCTCAATTTTGTCTCAATTTTTGATGAATCTCAGAAAAAACCTGGAAATACCATTCTGAAGGAGAGACAAACAAGTTAAATTACTGACAGCTGCTACCTTTTAACTCATCCTACACAGCTTAACTAGTTACTCTTAAAATTTCAAAAGCTGTTGCTTTATGAAGTGGACAACACAAAACTATCTTTCTCTCCTTAGAAATAATGGAAATTCTGCCACCTACTCCTGTGGAATCACAGGTTGGCTGTAGAGTGAATTTTTCAATATGTGAATGTGAATTAAAGAGGAATTTACAGAGCAGGCAGTATGGGCCTGAACCTGCTCTTCCCTGAACAACTTTTTGACATTTCGTTGATTTGAAACTATGCTAAAGCTTTAACAGACCCAAACCCATTTGCCAACCTGTTTCCTTAGGGAAAAGTGTTCTTATTCCCTTTCAAATCGCCATGACAGACAGCATGTTAAGGGAGGGAGCTAATTGTCCCCATTAGTCATCACCTTGTCAGGATGACTGGCAGTCAGTAGCCTTCAGGCTTGCTTGAAAAACTAAAGCTAGTTAAGATCTTTTTAAGTCTGGACTGGAGAGACACCTCTAGACCCACTGCCCCTGAGTGACACCTGAAAAGCTGGTCCAATATTTTATGCCAGGTCTTTAATATGTTTGGTAGTTTCTTCTTCTTCCAAAACTACTGTTAAGTAATGGGGAGGGGAAAAAAAAACAGGAATGCAAGGTTTGAATCACAGTAAGGTCTCTTTCTAGCATCCTCCCCCTGCAGTATTATTCCTGCAAGGGACTGATGGCCAGGGATATGCAGGAACAATTTGTTACTATCTAAAATAGTCCACTAGAGTGCAAAATAACCTCTATAAAAAGAATAACCATTTCTGGAAAAAGCTCTGCTTTTTAAAGCTGTCATATATTGAACGGAATTTACCATTGGAGCTTTCACAAGTAGCTGTTGGAAGCAGTCAGTAAAGTAGGTATTAGGCTAGACTCAGAGCTTGTGCAAACAGTTGTAGCTCCCGTGAGTAGGATCACGCTGACAGGCTGGTTTCAGTCCTTCCGGCAAGAGAGAGGCAAAAAAGTGAGAGACGCTAGCAGAGCATCTGCTAGTTAGATCAAAAAAAGTCTGTCTTGTTGGCAGAGCTATTGTCCTTTGGTCACACCAATCCTAATTTGAGTCCCACTTGCAGCAGCACATAAAACCTGTGACAAACATAGCCATGCTGACATTGAGGTGGATGCCAAAAGAAGATAATCACAAGTACTTGAGACTGCAAAGGAAAAAAAAAATACACAGAGAAGGAAAGCTTTCAGGTCTGAAATAATAATTAAAAAATTACTTGGATTTGTGTCTTTCTCCCCAGTCCTTATTCAATATAATCAGCAACCCACAAAAAATTGTGAACACTGGCCTGGATTAGATCCTTTTCCAGAAATTCAAGTCTGTGTCTGTGTACTGTTCAGCCTAAGGCTAGGGCGTATGCAAAACAGAGAAATACTCTCTATTTCCAGACTTACAGTATTTTATTCATGTCTGTCTATGAACTGTCCTATTTGTTCTGGTTGTTCTTTGGGTCTTTTATTGTGTCTGATACAGCAATTTGGCCTGGTACAGAAGTGATTCATCTAATTACTTTGAAGAGTGACAAAATTCCCGGCAGAGATTAACAAATGCTTCTTGTAGTCCACATCCAAAAGCAAGACTGTGTAGGTCAGAGCGGCTGCCCTCGCCTGGGGCGTTGATGATGCTGAATGTCCAGCAGAACCAGAGGTGAATACAACTGTCTGAAACGTGCGTGCAAAAGGGATGCTACAAAAAGCTTCTGAGACCCGAAGCACTAACATCCTCCGTGGGTCATGGTTAATTTATTCACTAGATCCAAGCCGTACTACAGACAGAGAAGGCCGCAAAAATAACTACTGATGTGGCCTTCTCCCACCTTCCCCAGCCAGATTGGTAATCTGTATAGACACACAAAAAGGCCATCTTTAGTGACCACTAAAAGGTCTTCTTGAATGAATTTTTCAAAAATGAGCAGCCATCTCTTTATCACCCCAAATATTTTGCATTGCTTTGGTTTGTTGTATAGATTTTTCATTTAGCCTCTCAAGTTACCAGTTTATTTTCAGAGCTTTATTTATTTATATCCTGAAAAGTTATTTGTTTCTTTTACATTGTGTTTTGAATAAATACAGTTTTAATTGCCATCACTTTTACAAAGATACAATAATGATAGAAAGGATGCTCTCAGCAGTATATGCAAATAGACTGGCTTTGCGTTAATGGGAGAAGGGTTTCTTGGTCTGGTCTGGTTTGAATCTTTGCAGTCTGCTTGACTTCTCCAGAATTCCCTTGGTGTTTGGCTCCTCTTGTGTTCGTCTGTCACATACAAGCTACTTGTCGATTCTCCCTGACCCTGCCTGGAGCACTTGTGGTTTTGGTGATGTGGTTTTGATTAGACTCGGTTTTTTCTTTTTCTTTTCCTCCCTTGCCTGCTGTGCAGTGAAGGCTCCCTTCCACATTTCATTAACCAAAACAAAATCACAGCTTTTTTTCCCCTGATAAAGACAACAATGTTGCTGCCTCGGTAATGAGTAAACCCACATTTTTAGAAATGTGAGCACTTGCATTGTATTGTGCAAAGGCAGGATGAGGTTTTGCTATTAATAACGTAACTATAAATGCACCATAATTATATATTATGAATGGGAATTCACCTTTTTTGATTATTTCAGTTTATAATGAAGATGCCCTCTGGTGGCTGCAAGGTAAGATGTTGTTTAAACTCGGGTAAGAGCAGCAGTGGGACAGCTGGGGTGCGGGGGTCTCCCCGCCAGCTGCACTGGCAGCTGCAGCAGAGTCCCCCTCTGATCCCAGGGCTCTGCACTGCTCACCCACCTGTGTGAGTGAGTCCGGTTAAAAAAGGATGGGTCCCAACAGCTGGGTTTGGTGGTGAACGCAGTGTTGCTTAGGAAATCAGTTGCAGCCTTGAAACAGGGCAGCACCACACATTGCAGGGCTGGTCCTCATCTGGAATAGATGAGCTGTGCATACACTTACTGTAATACATGCAACAGTATGGTTTTCCTGAATTGTTTTTCCAGATATGACTGGCTAGTTTCATCTGCAAAATATTTTCAGGAGAGGAATTCCTGGACCTGCTTAATTCTTTTTGTTTGTTTTGTTTTGTTTTGTTTTGTTTTGTTTTGTTTTGTTTTGTTTTGTTTTGTTTTGTTTCTAAATAATTGAGAACTGGATTTTCAACACTTCAGTCCAAAATTTGCCCTAGAATGGAGGGTGAAGCTTTGCTGTTTCTAGAGACACCACAGTGAAGATGGAGCTAGACCACTCTCTTAAATACCGTTTACTAAGAAACAACTTAGAAAACAAGGGTTCCCACTCTGGTGTGCAAGGTTACCTCCCTACCTCTCTCTTTGCTCAGCAACCTCTCTGGTTCAGGAGCTCGTGGCACAGCAACTACTCGAGTGGCAATGGGCTTTTTGAGATGTGACTCATTGATGAGCTGCCTCCTTCCCACTCACGTATGAACCCTCTGCCCACCAATGGCTGGAACCTGTTGAACTGTGGAAAGTGAGCACAGCGGGGCTGAAGGAGGTCAGGAACTTATGACAGATGCGGCTGGTAACTTCTGGAGTATTTTATTCCACCAATCGACACTGGCCTCTCTTAAAGCTGTTTGAAACCAAGTTTTTGCTTTGTTCTGGCAAAAAGCAATGCTTGGAGCTCTTTAAATACCCACTCCTCCAACCACCCATGAAGGATGTTCTCTTGACATGAGGAAGACCTGGAGTATGTCACCCCTCGCTGCAGGCCCTGACGTACAACCTCCCTCCCCTCTCCCAGAGCTGTAGCTGCCTGAGCACCAAGACCCAGCTCTGATCCAGCCCAGCTGCGTAACCTGGAGTCAGATTGCTGCAAAAAAAACCCACAAGAAAGTCTGTGGAGAGATAAGATAGGTAAAGTTACAGACAGAGGTAGATCTGTTGGGATAAGATTGCCAGCAGCTCCAGAATTCAGGAGGGAAAGCAGCTACATCAAAACGTGTAAAACAGTCAGGAGGCATCAGGTCAGTTTCTTGGGAGAAGGCATTGGTGCCAGGGGCACTGACGGAGCTTGGCAGAAGATGGAAATGCAGCAATGCTGAGGGTCTGTTCCAGGGAGCTGCAGGGACTGCCTCTTCCTCTCCCACTCGATGCCTTCCTGGCCAGCAATGCTACTGCAGGTTCCTCACTGGGTGAGCATGCTCTTCCCTAGCCTTATGGCTTGTGAAATCCTTCCTTTCTTTTCTGAGCTAGTCAATAAGTAACTGCTTTATGCCTCTAGTTATGTGTATTTTGCTTATAGATTATCTTCAAGGCTGGCTACAGATACTCAAACAAACTGACACAAAAGTGAGGGTGTAACAAATACCTGTAAATACATTTTCCTATTTTTTACATTCACTGGAAGGCAAAATAAATCCAGGAATATTTTCTCATTGGTGGAAAAGTATTTTGCATTTGGGAAAGACTAAAGCACAAAATGAAAAATAATTTTCTATTTGTGCTTGCACAAATATTTGTAGTAAATACTATTTACTAGTAAATTTTGTCATGGCCTTCTTTTAAACCATTGCTTTATTCCATTACCCTGAAGTGCTTCACAGATAATGCCTAAAAACATCAGCCTTGGATATTAATTTCAGGTGGTGGGAATGCCAGAGGAAATTCCTACTGCAGAAGACTTCTTTAGGATCAGCAGAGTGCACACGCAGGAATCATTTTCCAAATGTTTTTTCCCTTGGTTAACACCAGCATTCCAGGCTCTAAAAGAATAAAGCCATCTGCCTAAGCAGGTTGCTCTGAACTCCTGTAGTGTGCATGTGGGACGTCTTTAGGGGTTACATACCTTCATTCTTTAAGTTCTGCAAAAACCTCTTTCTATCCCAGTGAAGCTGTCAGAAGAGATCACGTCCTTCAGCTGAAGGGAGACTGATGAAACACAGCAGAATTCATACCACCACTGAGGTAACCACTGAGTGAGGGAGGACTGTTGAAAAAGGCAAGGTAACTGGACAGCAACTTAAGGAGTCAAAGCCTGACTGTTGACAAGCTGTCCTTTCCTCTTGGACATGGAAAAGAAATTCCAGCAGTATTGTCCTGTGGTATGATTTCTTCTTTATTACAGAACTGGGCTGCACAGGTTTCTCAGATGGTAGATGCAGTTAAGAGCTGTCCTGAAAAGGAAAGACTGACTCATTCCACATGCAAGCTTTTACACATTGCCTCTGGTCACTGCACTCTAAATCTTTGCCGTTCTGACATCTGCTTGGCTTTTCTTAGTCGCTGGAGAGAAGCTGCCAAACAGAATAGGTTTTGTATATCCTAACCCCTATTCTGGATAGAATTAATGGACCAAGTCTGAAAGCCAAAAGCCTCAGATTTGTTTGGGTTAATCAATGCCAGAATTTGCTGGCTAGGGAATGATACAGATGATCTTTCACAGTTGAAAGAGTACGTCAGTGTTGCAAGTGTTTGGAAGGTAACAGCATACATGTCTTAAATGCCACCAAATAACACATTGGCTTTCACAGTAAGACACTGCTGGACAGGATAGGATTGAGTATCTGATTCCAACGCATATGAAAGTTTGCAAATAATTTTGGAGCAGCTGATCAAAGCAAAAGGAACAGTGAAGTGTGCACAGGAGGAGTAGGAGTACAAGCTCATTTAAATATTCTGGCACATAAAATGTATTTCTCATATGATGTTTCTGCAGAAAGCGAGGTGGCACAGTTTTAGTCAATCATCAAGTTTGTCTGATATGGTGGAGGTACCATGGAATAAATTAAAGCTAGAGGAAGAGAGCCAAACAGCACTTTTTTTTTTCTTTTTTTTTTTTTTTCTGAGAAAAATTGACCCAGAGCACCAGGAAAGTGCTCTAGACTACTCTGACTTAGCCCACAGATATTCTAGCCCAATATATGCAACCAGTCATTAGCGGGCTCTGCTGTTCAATGGTACTTTGCTGTACGGCTGGTAATGCACTGCTTGCACTTCTCTCGCACCTGCTCAGTCTAGTTAATTTAGAAAACAGAAAAAGAGAAAAGATTTGGTTCAGTGCCTAAAGTAAGGCTACTTTCTAACCACTAACAGCCAACGTCTAAGTAGGGTCTGGTGCATGATCTCGTACAAAACATTTGTATCAGCACAAAAATCATCCTACATGAATACAATGCTTATCAGTATTTGTTAACAGGTTAAAAAAAAATTATTAACAGCAAGTTTGCAAGGAGGGTTCCAAACAGGCTGTTTGCAAGAGGATGGAGTCAACGTTTGAACAAGCCAGTTGGTAATAAATATGAGTTTTATTATATATAATAAAAGTATATTACATAAAGACATCGCATTATTGCAGATTGCCTGATAGAAATGATACACACAACCTTATTATATCAGGAAAAAGGTAGTAATCTGAAAGCATTCATTCTTATCAAATATATTTGGAGTCACAATAAGAGGGCTAAATTTATCACGGGGCTAATTAGAAAAGCAAATAGATAGCAAAAAGCCTTTCCAACCTGCATTATTCTGGGTCTACTACGTATAGCTTTTGTGAGGTAGTATTCATACATAATTCAAAAAGACTCCTTAATAATCTGAGATTAATTCTGTATGGTGGTGAACAGGAATAATGTAACAAAACCCTTTCAAAGTTTTCTGTATTCATCTTCTCACCCACTGCACTTTAGACAGCCAACATACTGGGCAGTATTTAAATTACCACAAAATGGTTAAATGGTAATTTTTTTCAGTTATAGGATGTGTTTAGTAGCACACAGTGTGATGGGCTTTTTTCCTTCATTCGTAATGAGCCATTGTTGTCAAGGTTGTCTTCATTGCATAAGATAATGTAAATTAAGTTTCCCAACCTCCAGGTGAGTCCCTTTCACTAAGCTCCACTTCTCCTCTGCATCTTGCATGAGCACCAACAGCTCAGGCTGTGTACTGCCTGCAGGGTGACACCAGGGCACCCACCCAGCAGCTGCCTGGATGCAGGTGACAGGGCTGCCACGGTCCCCGGCACACATCTCCACAGGACAGCCTTCCACAGGGGAGAGGGTTCTCCAAGGCGGCACAGCCTGCACGGAGCGAGCCTCCCTTCTGCCCACCCAAGGTGCAAGCCACCCACCCAGCCACTGCTCCCTGCCACTGGGTGCACCCTTGGGCACCCAAGACTAGGTCAGAGCCCCTCTCCTGCCATACACATTGATACAAAGCGATGTTGAGGACTGCGTGATTCGGAGAGCGTTTAGCCAAGGAGACACACTAGTTCATCTTCTACACCATTTCCTTTCCAAGCTTTCCTTCGGGCAGAGCAGCCCTCTATCTCACACCCACCATCAGCAGTGGTGACCTTGCCAGAAGGATAATAAACCCCGATATTATCTTTGAAGAAATAAAATGCTGGCAGGCAAACCCACGGGATATTTTTTAATTCCACTGAAGTATCACATCCGCTCTCCAGAACTGGGTATGCCAGCCAATGCCACTGCAGTGGGGAAGACGAAGGGACTTTTAGGCAGCAATTCAATGCTGCAAACTACCAAAGTGCCCCTCCATCTCCACCCTTACTTTGAGAACATTGGCTTGCACTTACAGCTACAGGGTGCAGACACACACGACTGTGCGTGGTTACACACAACCCTCCGTGCAGGCTGAGAGGCGGAACAAAGGAGCTCTTGCACTCAAACCCAGGTATCTCATCCTGTTCTTCTCATCTGTCTTTTCCTGTTTTGTCTGAAAGAATAAGTGACTTTGCAATGTGGTTTGAAAGAGTTAGAATTTGATTTTAATGAAAAATAGGAGAGGGAAAAACCCAGACTGTAAAGCAGAAAGCAACTCTGAGCACTTCAAAATACATGCAAGGGTTTTATCATATATAACCTGTTTGGGTTTTCCCCCAGTAAATGAAGGGCTGAAGGAAAAAGACAATCCATTTTCTTTTTTTTTTTTTTTTCTTTTTTTGATCTTTTTTATTCAAAAGTTTTCAAAGAAATAAAACAGAAAAAAGCTAACAATCTAATCAAATTTACAGTTCAAAAATGTCTTTTGGCGTTTAACAACAAGTTCTAGGAAACAAAACTACAGAGTTATCTTGAACCGGACAAATAAGTTACCACTGGCAAGTTTGTGGCACTAGTAAAACAAAAATAAAAAATTAACTCTCTTGATCATATAGATATCTCTATGAAAATCTTTTTTTTTCAATCTGTACAAAAGGTCTTTCTTCATAAATTAATTTTTTTATAATTTAATGGCTGTCTACTATGTGATGTTTAAGTAACTGATTATTTCTTTATGTACAGAGGTTAAATTTCCCAAATCTTACCCAGACAATGAGTATGGCACTTAGTTCAGACATTTCTGGCAGCAGCTCTTCCCCCCCTCTAACACAGCTATCATACTGCAGTTTTAAGTAACGCAAAAATATCAAGTAGTGAGAGATCCAGGTTTGGAAAGTCACCAGATACAGGCAAGGTGCTGCAGGAAGTCTGGACTTTTACAAAGCAGTAATATTCCAGGGAGCATAGAACCAATAATACCACAACTTTTTAAAAAAAGAAAAAACAAAAACACATCTCTTATGACTATGTATTTCACTAGAATCTACACTTCTCAGAGCAGCAATTTACTTTTGAAACTATGAAATGTCACCGACATCTATACTCCAATACTCACACAAAATTTAAAAACTAAAAAATACTTGAAAGAAACAACTGCTTAGCCCTAGCTCCCGAGCTAGGATGATTTGGTCTGTGGAAACAGGGAGGGCCAGCAACCTGTCCCAATAGAAAAGGAAATAAACTTTGAGGTAGATAACTGATCATATACAGCTGACCAGAGAAGTACACAGTTTTGGAAGACAACTTAATTTATCATTCGATTTAAAACATATGCAATTGTAATAAAGAGCTTTAGTAGCAGTGAATTATCTAATATGTGAAGTACAAATAACTGTGTATTTATGAATCAGGAATTTCATAGTTTCAAAATTGGTTTTCTTTACACTTAACACTTGTAGTGATGATGTAAAGTGTGGCACTGCTTGGATCCAAGTCTTCCTTCATGCTTTTGTGTCCATACATCAATTAAAATTATAAAACCTAAATGCAAATGTACAAAAAAGGCACATTCTCCTAACCGCAAACTGGTCCGGCAAAAATAAAGAGTACAGAAGACGTGATGCTGAGACAAATCAGAATTATTGGTTACTGGCTCTTTGTTCTTTGGTAAAGTTACCTTTTAAAAGTGCCAAGTCTTTTTATTTTTATTTACCTACTATAGAGAGCTAGTACCCAATCAATTATGCTTCTACTTACATCTCAGCGTATGTTTGAAAACGAGTCCTTTAGCTTTTGCCATTTTGCTATGACAGCAACTTTTCTGTTTGCTAAGTCTCAGCACGATCCTCATCCTAAAGCACTATCATTAGTATAAAGGAAGGACAAAAACATTCGGCGATATCCCCGCCCCAAACTCCCTACTCTACCTATGCTAAAACTAGAACATCAAGTTAGTTTCTGAAAAAAAGGCAAAAAAAAAAAGATTTTACATTGCATCATACAGCAGAGGTCCTAAATCATTCAAACTACCAGAGGGAACTATTGGCATATGGCCTTACAAACAATTTATCCTATTAAAATTTCCCCAGTCAGAAAATGTGTTTCACACAAAACATTTTTTTCCCCTCTTGCATTTCACTACCTTACATATTATGTGAAAAATCATTAAAAACACTTACTACACATTAAAAAAGCCAAATTTTCAGCAATTTTTATTGACTACCTTTAAAAGCCCTATGCTGCTGTTTTACAAGGCATAATAGACCAGCTCATTTGGTCAAAGCATTCTACACCATTAGTTTGGACTACTTACTGAAACAGCTACAGCATTGAAAGATTTAAGGCAAATTGGAATTCATAGAAAAAGATAAGACACTTCACACTACATTAAAAGAAAAACAGAAAGCTAAAAGACCAGACACTATAACTGCAACACTGCACTAAAGCAACACTCACACACTGCAAGCACAGAACATCATCTTAGATGTTTTACTATTTTAAACTTCAGAAAACCCATTTCATACAATTAAAAAAAAAAAAAGAAAAAGAAAAAAAAAAGAAAAAGAAATAAAAATAAAAATAAACCAAAACACAAATTCTGTCATGCACGTGAATAAGTCTTCGTGGTCATCTGTGCATACCCAGAAATTTGAATTTTTTTTTTGCGTCGTAACACTTGATAAAAATTTTTTTTTTTTACTAAAATAAACCTGTTCATGGGAACAGCTACTAGATGAATTTAAGGTTTTTCTTATGCACCTTATAGAACTTATAGCAAAAATAGTTTTAGTTGATTTCATTATAAATAACATTTTCAAGAACTTGTGCAAAACTGTCAATAATTCCTAAAGCACAATTGATCAGTAAAATCCATGATTGTTTCAGCCTTTGCACCCTTCTCCAGGCCAGGTCAACACTGGACATCTGTAACACAGAAAGGTCAGAGCTAGAGCAGAGTTACAATTGCGTGGAGTTTTTTCCCTCATGTAGCTCACCACAACACTAAACCATTTCCCATTTTAGACAGCGGTGAGAAGGCTAAGTGAATCAGAGGACAAACCAGAGAAATAACATGGGTGGCACTTCAGATGCTTGGCCCTTCCCAGGATAAGGCTCTCTGCCAGGATACAGCCTGTCCTGTATTGTCCCCCCTCTATCTGCAGTACCTGTTCAGCATGCAGAGCTCCCACTGGGGACCTGCAAAGACTGCATTCCAAGCCATTTCCTTGTTGTTGTGTTGTCTGGGGCTTGGGCTTGGGGTTTTTGGGGGTTTTTTAATGATTTTTTTTTATTGTTGCTTCCTTTTAATTGACCAAAAGTGGTTGAGTATGCAAGCTTACTCCTGTGGCATCTCCAAGGCTTTTGATCTCTGGAAAAGGAACACAACTTCCCTTTGGTGCGGCCTCGGGGAGACTACGTACAAGTTACAACAGCCAACACAGAGACAGCTACTGAGACTCCGTAACAGTTAAACCTCAACAGCAATTCAGGGCTTGTTACATTTGAAGGAAGACTGCTCAATTTACTCTATTGGCTTATACAGCCATACAGGGTTAAAAAAATACACCGCTAATGAAAAAAAGTTTAGACAATTTTTGATTTTCTCTGGGCAAAACAAAGTCTGGTATTTTAAGGTTTGTACATTTGTAGGTGCATATGTAATTATAACAGGGTTTTTTCAAGAGTCTTTGACTATTTTCACATAGTAGCAACATTTTTCAAAGAAGGTATAAAGATATTAAAGGCAGCCATTAAGGGAAAGATGAGGTGTATTTCTGATTGACTGCGTCCGCTTGTGCAAACGTGCTGGTTGTCATTCACCCCTTACTTATGGCAATACCTATAATGACTTCTAGCAGGACATTCCCAAAAGCACTGCATGCGCATTTAGAAAGAAGTTTCAATTTGACAATAGTAACGAAGCCACAACAATTAACGAGACCGCAGTCTTCCCCACATGTGGGGTATTCAGGGCAAGAAATAACTGTCACTTCTCTCCCCTTCACCTGTCTGAAAAGCGACAAGTACCGACACGTTCCAGGGACAGAAATACCAAATGCCATACCCAGAGGCTGAAATCAGCTGAGTAATATTAACCTTCCCCACGTGCCTCCTGCCACAGCCATTGCTGATGGATTTCACTGGCTCCTGCTGCATATAAATACAGGTAATAGTACTTGTCTGAAGAATAAAAGACGTGGAGGACTGGCTTACAGCAAACACAGAGTTGCTCACAGAGCTGCTCACAGAGCCTTGGTACTCCACGCCGAGTCATTGCTATAAAATGTGCTCAAATGGCAACACAGCTCATCCTTTCAGGAGACTAAAAGCTGCTCCTCCTGCCTGGCCCTAGCCCATGGGGAAGATGCTGACAGGCTGGGAGAGAGAGAGGCAGGAGGGGCAGACGGCATGCAGGATTAAGCTTCGCTGTCTACCACAGATCTCCATGGGTAAGGAGGTTTTACATGCCCACAGGGAAGACTTAAGGCAAAACAAATAATTCCTTGAAAAGCGGTTAACACCAGCCAATAGCTTTGGCAGAGGAAACATGCAGGAGCCATGGTTTTAGCACTAGGAGATGGATAAGGAGAAGAGCCTGTGGCTTTGCTTTCTCCCTGCCCTGGATGCAAACCAAGGATGTGGGCTTTCTCTAGATGCCGGCATTCGGCCAGACTACAATAATAAACAGGGGTCACATCTTGCGCTATGCAGACTGTGCCATCTGTTGAATGTGCGAAGTTTCCCTATCGGTTTGTTTCTATCTTTACATTCTTGAACATATAAGAAGTTGTTATGCCAATAATGGGGATGACAGCAGTGTTGTCAAATAGCATAGCTGACCTGCAAAATCAAAGGTAAGGGCAGAATGTGTGTACTGTTAGATCTACACATTTTAGGGAGAACGTAACACAATTAGAAGTTCCTCATGAATAACTGATTAGGATTTTTGAGCATCTAATAAATGCTCTGAGAGCTGTAGAAAACCTTCTAAGACAGCCGCTAGCACATTATGGCAGCTGAACAGAATTTTTCAGTATGAGGTCTTATGAAATTTGACTAAAAAAAATTATGCAGTCAAGTTGCCTGGTTTATAAATCACTTGGAAGAAGATGAGTCAAGGATCAACTAAGTTCCAGAATTGTAAAACATGGAGGATGGAGGCAGGGATGGTTAGTGCAAACAGTATTTTCAGGATGGCAATCTACAGAAAGCAAAAATTTTGCCCAGAAGAAGTTCAGGTAAAGTTAATGATTGGTTAGTAAATAAAGGCCCTGAAAGCAAAACCAGAGGAAACCCAGAGTAGGAAAGTAAAACAACTCTGGAATTAGAGCCAAGCTAGCATGTGGATTAAAAATTAATTGACAAAATTCTGGACCAAACTGCTTTTTCCTAGACTAAAGGACAAGCAGGGAAGTCTTGAGAAAGGGTCAGTAACGATTTCTATTAGACTACACTCTTGCCTGTGGTCTGTAAGTCAGTCAGAAAGATGCTTCCAAATCTTACAGGTACCAGAACTGGAGGATATTATATGTACAAATACAGCTCCCTTTAGCATTGTGATTCTGGTATTTTTGCACTAATTCATTGTTATTCTTGTACACAGCATGCTGCCAAGATGAGCAGATTAAAATACAACATAATCCAGTTATGCTATAGTGAAATTATTAAAAGACAATTATTCATAATTCACTAACTCACTTCTGGAACCTGTCCTTCCTTTCCTGGCTTCTAACTCTTGCCAAGTTTAAATTAACTTCACTGCCTGTCCTCAGATATTACGAAGGTTATTTATATGATATTAAAAAGGAAACATTTCAATACAGAGTATTGTAAGTTATGTAACAACATATCTTTGAATTCACACCTTTCATGTGACAGGATGAGCCCCTACCTCACAGTTACTTATTTTGCTGATACGTATATGGAGAATGGTCACTGGACGTCTCTACTGTAACCTGTTGTTGACCACTGGCTTCCTGCAAATAAAACATAAGACATGAGATACAAAATCAGCAGCAGTATCTGCAATCTGTATTTCCATACAACTCAAGAAATTAACAGTTTTCAAACCTGAAGTCTTGCTAACATTTCTCAAGTGGCATATTCCACATCTGAGGTGTTAAGTTTGCATTGATTTACATTTCAGCAAATAGGGAAATAAAATGATCACGCAAAACCTTGTATTTCTCCAGCTGCTTCAATGATAACTTAAAAAAAATCTTTGACATTATAGATAATAATAGATAATAAATATAGAAAGGGAGCAAATAATTGCTAGTGTATTTTCTATTGACAGATGCAAAAGAGCATCCTGCTCCTCTCCTTTTCAGGGGCAGCAAGAAGGATGAGATCTACTTACCACACGTATGAATACTATCGCCTTGAGTATTGTGGTGTGACTGACATGAGGCAACACAAAGAACTGGAGTTGGGACATCACACACAGCTCCCCAGAAACCAGGGAATTAATTCAGCTGCTAGTGCTCTGGCAGGCAGAGCGACCAGCTAATTCCCCTAAAGGCTTTCTCTTACCCACACGGGCTGATACATAAACTGAACCAAACAAGTTTTGGAGTTTCTGGACAAACAGACTTTGAAATGACATGTTTTTTCTTGCAGACCAAGTCTTCTCTGAAAGAAACTGTCTAGCCCTCATTCTGAGTAACGGAGCTGCAGCATGCTTTGCCTAGCTCCTCTGTTAAAAAAGTACTGACCTATGAAAGGTGTAAGGTAAGTCAAAAGAGTAGTCCAACTATTGTCTACCATTTAGTTACATTCTTCAACTGGACTTACAGAGGGGTTTATCAGGCAAATCTGTGCAGTATCCGGAGATGCCAGGATAAAATCGAGATTCTTTGCAAAAAGTTACAATCGTGGTCTGGTGGCAGAAAAGTTTTCTCATGGGAAAACTAAATGAAAGATCAAAGCTACAACATAGGCCCCTCGCTTGTTCGTATTGGGAATCGGGTTTTACAAATCACAGAAGCTCATCTGAACTACGCTTATATGGAAGATTGCTCCAAGTACCATACAGCTACAAATACAGGTAATTCTTTGTTATAATACTATTTATATCAGTTGAGAATAATGACACTTTATAGTTGTAATATACATTGTTTTCACATTGACTTCAAACAGCAGTTTTCCCAGTAAAAAAAAAATAAAATCTAATATCATTTATGTCTTTTATAAAATATACTGACCTCAACAGGAACCGCTGCTGTCTGGACATGTGTATACTGGGGTATGTAGGCTCCTTGCATAGCTGTTGTGGCTGGCATGTACTAGAAAGACAGAGAATCCATTAAAGCAAGTTAAAGCCCAATGTAATTTTAAGAGTATTCAAAATACCTATTATGATAGTGTTTAATAGATACTGACTATTTCCCTGAAGCAACGTGTGTGAGAGACTTTTCTGACTGAAATCAATAGGATTTTCAGAAAAGTGAGATACCTGTTTTGAGAAAACTCAGACTTAGACTTCAAAGGCTAGGTAAAGAGCACTTCTGTTAATGCCCATCGTCTTTTTTTAATTCTACCTGCTTAGAAAAGAAGGGTCTTTTAGTTTAGAAACTAGCCTGCCTCTCTTCTGCTTTAGTTTCTGTTCCACACTTTAACCTCATGAAGAGCAAAACCAACTACTTTTTTCTTTTTCAGTAAAACTCTGGAGTTACCTCCCGGGTTCCTTGCATTTGCTTTGATCTATTTTATTTAGTCATTTCCAATTTCTCATCAGCTAATAAAGTGAAAAAAACCTGCTGAATAGGATTATAAAACGAAGGCAGTTCTTAATATTTTATTGGATGGAACACTACTTAAAGGATTACTTTTTTCCCTACACACAAGCTGCACTTGCATACTGTGATCTACGCGCAGTATTTTCTACTTGTGTAAGTTCTGGTTTGTATTAAATTGCTACATACTGTTCCAGTACTGCCTAATGAAAGATGACTCATCTGCTGTGTCAGAGGGCTTATCATCGATGCAGGCTGTAGTGACATGGTGTGGTCCATGGAGGGAGTCAGTACAGCACCCTGTTAGAAAAGAGAAAGAAGGAAATGATTGTGGCAACACTGACACTCTGATTTTAATTACATTTTTGATTGGAGAGTCCCAGTCTGGGCTGTCCTTTCCAGGGGAGATATCCCAAGAACTCTCCTTGACACCAGGCACTGACTCAGGACGCAGGTCTGGGGCATTCCAAATATTGTACTTGGGCAGATGTGTTTTGCACAGCTTGGTAATGGGGTAAGAACTGCACTGACTTCCTAATGAACCCGCAACAGATGGACAACGCACTTGAGACACCCGCTGAAAACACTTTGTAAAACATGAGTTTAACCAGATGCCAACTTTAAAGCAAAAATTTGCAGACGTTACCAGGTACAGGTTCACTTAGCTCACACTCCACAATTTCAGGCCTTAGGAAGAAATGGAGGAACAGAGGCTTTGGAGGAACATTTGTGTTACAGGAATTCTACCAGTCACATGGGATGTTCACACACAATACAGAGCTGCCCTAATTAACGGCTGGCCTCGTTAGCACATACACATCTTAGAAGAGTAGGTTAGCAACGCTGTGTAAAAGATTGATTCTTCGTCTAAATGCTAGCTACTGTGATGACTTTTCTATCACTCCTGTACTGTAAACTTGACAAAAAGCGTATGTTATAATTTTAAAATACTTGAGATTGTTAAATATAGAGGGCACACTGAAGGGTTTTCAGAGTTATCTGAATTGGAGGGTTATCAACAAATTTCATTTTACAAATCACGTCCTACACAAACACATTTCCAAATACTTTGTATGACTTATGCTTGCCGAATTGTTGATTAAAATTGATGGAGGCTCAAAACTAACAGAAATAATTGCGCTGTACTGAAAGCCAGTATTTTGAATCAATGCCTCATCCTTAAAATGAAAAAAAAGAAGAGAAAAAAACACAAACCAACCCTACAGAGTGTAGTTGGAAAAACAACCATGTGATCGGCGTAGATGAAATGAGTCACAGACACATCAAACACTAAAAGAATTTCCTGTCTGTAGACTGCAGGCTCCTCTGCAAAGCAAATGAGCAAGACAGCACCAGTAGTCGCACAGGCCAGACTTAAGTCAGGAATTTAGATCTTTAGTTTCAACTGTGAAATCTCAATTTGTAGACCTGTGAAACTAACCCACCTTATAGCATTCTAGCACACTAACTCGTGTCTACCACAGCATGAATTGCAAGGGTTTTTTAATGAAAATCTGTGTTAA
>VZTM01017880.1:349654-378132 GCA_013400555.1 Jacana jacana | reverse complement strand
CCCCGTGGGCAGCCACTACAGGCTGCTCACAGGTAAAACTCAGCTGTAGTTTTTCTTCTAAACTGGCATACCTGCTGTGCTAAATGTATATTGACCAGCTCTCCTGCTCTGCAGGTTCCTCTTGCCATTGGTCTCCTTCTGTCACTGTATCTTTGATTGTTATCAAGCTTCTACAAAAGATGCTTTTTGATTGTGGTGGCAGCTAATTGTTCAGACTTTGATAGCCAAACACTGAGACGCCAAAACACAGTAGTCATGTTTGAAAATTTAGGCTCTCCATCTTAAGCCCATGACAATTTCCTGGGATCAGTGTAATACTGAAAGGTTGCTGACAGCCGTAGACCTTAGTTACTGGCAATTCTTTTTTGTCTTGGATTTCTTTAAAGTGCTGTTCATCGTTTTCTGCCAGTCACTCTTGATGAAGTATTTCTCCCATTAGCAAGGCAACTGTATGTGTACTCCTGCCTGTCTTACAAGAGAAGATGCACAGATGTACACGGAACTGAAGCTGCTCCACTAAGGACTGCCTGACATGACTCAGAAGCAAGAGCATGAGCTCAGCTGAGTGGTACAACCACTGTAAAAATCAAAACTACAGGTAGAGGCAGCAATGAAAACATCTGGGGCCTGTTTCGAAACAGTTGTGGGCAAATAGCAGGCAAAGAGTGTAGAAGCTAGTTTTCATAGATACCACTCCATGCTGTGGAACTGGATGTACTGAAGGCAAAGGAATGCCTTTATGTTGTGGACAACATCAACTATAAATCTTAATTGTTTGTAGCGTTTAATAATCTAGAACTCAGCTGAATACGTAGGCAGCTTCTCTTCACTTTTCACTGCTGTTAGCTCAGGCCCTGGCTTGTTTGAAGAATTGTCATTTGAAAACATTATGTATGCCAGCAGTTATTCCAAACTGTTCTGTCAGTAGAGTGGATCAAGCAGTCAAAATGATGCACCGTTTACAAAGTGCTTAGTTCCTCATTTGCTTACTGCAGCATATGAATAAACATCAAGCCGTGGTCTACGCTGAAGAAAAACTTTCCCACNCTTAACAAAAGCAAAACAAAAGCATTCATAGCTCAAGGTCCTTTCTGCCTGTTGTAGCTTTTAAAGGAACTTGATTCTGAGTTTTCCCTTTACACCTCTTCTCTAGACTGATTAGCCAATGTTTGTTGTCTGTAGTTTTGTAATTTCCACTTCTTGGAAGATATGTAAATTGAGGAAACTTTATTATCTTGGAGCTTTGTATTAGCCTGAAAAAAGCAAAAGGTTTACTGTTAAGGTTATGTGTGAAAAGTCACCTTCTCATATGTAAAGAGCTCAGCCTTCTGTCTTTGTTTTGATGTGGTGTGGATTAAGTATGTAACAAAAAGTGTTGGTAAAGTTCACACTACTTAATGCTTTTGTAAAGACTTGCTTAAATACAAACTTTCTGAAATAAAATATGATTCAAATCTTCTCAATAAACAGATTTTAATTCCTTCTTTAGCTCATTGATACTCACCTGTGAGTCTTTGCTTGGTTTAAATACTGTCTACATCAAAAAGGAGTCCTGTCTTTTACATTTCAAAGCTTGGTTGTTCTTGCCATCTCTAACATTTGTTCTAATCAAAGACATGACCTCTTCCCGCAAACCTTGCTTTATTCTCTTGTAAAGCTTAGCAGGAGTAGAAGAAATTCAAGAGATTATTATGGAGAGATTTCTGAAGGATAAACCAAAAAGATCAGAACTGTTTTAGAGGGAACCAAATACCTGGCAGAGGCATAACAAATTAAAAAAAAAAAAAAAAAGCAGCAAGAGAATAGATTGAATGCACCTGACTACCTCTGGCACTCACAGAATGTCAGAACAAAGGTTTTGCAACTAGACTGAAGAGTAAAAATACAAATGCTTGCTTTTCACTAGAGAAAAGAAGATCTTCAGGCACACCTGCAAATTCCCCCTGTCCTTACTGCCTGTTAGCTTCTGCTCTCTGTTGCAAGAGCAGATGAATTTTAGTATTCAGCTTTTTGCAAAGAATTTTCATAGTTCTATAAAGATGTAAAGTTCTATAAAGATGTAAGATGGGCAGCCTCTGCCAGGTCTCTGCCACCCTCACAGGAAAGAAGTTCTTCTTCACGTTTAGGTGGAACTTCTTATGTTCAAATTTGTGCCTGTTCCCTCTTGTCCTGTCACTGGGCATGTCCTGTCACATGTTGCCCTATGAGGATAACTTTCTGCAGGATGCAAAGGAAATCTGTAATTTTTGGGTAATGCTAACGGGGTGAAATTTATTGCGCATGGGGCTGGAAAAATAGGGGCCTATATTATTAATTTTTTTTAATACCCCTTATCTTCAACAAGAATTATATTCATAGTTCTATGCATTAAAAATAGATCGGTAGGGGAAATGGGAATAGTCTGTTCAGTCTTTTCATGTTCACCAGGCTAAACCTATCTGCCTAATTGCGTAACACAGCATCCAAAGTGTAGAACTGTTTAAAAAATTTTGAAACAAAGAACTGATTGCAACTAGCTTATCCTGTGGCATTTAAAATGTGTGTTTGTAGAGCCTAGTAAAGCAAACACTTCAGCCCTTTAGCAGTTATCATGAGTAATTAACTGTTAACAGTGTTCTCAGGAAAATCGTGACATTTTGTTAATGTTCTACAGGAACATGTAAGTGTAACCAAGGGAGAAGTTTGTTGTGAGCATCCCAAAGAGAGCTGACACGGAGCTGGGGTAGATTTTAATGTGAGAGAAAAGGAAAGAAGATTAATTACATTTTCTGACATTTACCTTTATAGTTTCGTATCTTGTGGTAGAATCTCTCCTTCAACCTGTAAAGAAATATAAAGGCCTGACTCCCTTGAATTTGGTGAGATTATACCAAAGATATGTTCAGTTGATAGCATTTTATGTTGAAATGAAGGAGTATTTCTCTTGAATTTCCAGAAGCAATTGCCTTTTCCAGGTGGATGATTTCCTTTTTACTTATCCAGCACAGAATTAGTATTTTGCTAGCTTAATGAAAACTCTGTAGTAAGGGAAAGTAATATTCCCATTTTGGTTTTCTGATACTGACTCTGGTGTTTTTAGAGGATATTCCTCTGCAAGAAGAAGAGGATTATGACAAAGTGATACAAATCTCATAGGCAGCTTTTAAGTGCCAGGCTGCTGTCTCGCTAAGGAAAACACTGCATATTCCCAGCAGGACACTGATCTTGTGTGTACTTCAGTCTTGCTCTTCTGTTGGGTGAGGGTATCATCTCCCCAGGGAGCCCTGATTAATATTTGAAGAAGCTTCAAAGAGGGAGAGAAGATAATACGTGTATCCTGGAAGAGGAGAAAAGAGTAGTGGGAAAAGATGGAGAGGCAACTAACTGGAGAGGCTATGACAGTAGATAGCATACTAAATTGAAACTGGTGTATAAATTGAAACTTTCCGTGGCTTATGGAAACAGCCTTTACTTTCAAGTGGCTGGAGTCAGAGAAAATGGTGGCTAACATCAAATATTATGTTAAAAGCTCTGTTATTACTCTGCCTGTGATGCTAGCGGGTGCTCACGTTAGGCAGGATGGGAAGGCTTGGCTCCCCCAGTGAGGGTGCACGGAGTCCACATATATTCTGTCCAGCCTTTGTCTTTTCCCACCTCATCCTCTCATTTTCCAGCTCCCTAACCTCACCCAAAGATTTCCTTCTTTCTGGTAGTTTTGCAAAGAGTGTGACATTTTTACCAGCCCTCTCAGGATGGCTGGAAAGGAGGAGAATGGGAAGGATTGCAGTTGGGGCTAAGCTGCTTCTGTGCAGGCAGCAGTGCTAATGGGACTGGGAAGAAGCTGCCTCCTCCACCTCTGTGGTCTTCCCTCTCCTGGCCCAGAGGAAGCCATGCTGGTCCTGCAGCACTGGAGGCCCAGGGATGCTTCCTTTTCTACCAAAGCCCAGGCTCACCGGTTTGGGCATGGCAGCTGTGGAATGGAGTTATGAAGGCCAAGGCTGTAGGGCAAGAGGCAGTTGTCTCCGGAGATGCCTTTGCAAGCAGAAGATGCAGGTACTAGGGAAATGAGGGGAAGGCCCTGTAGGCAGTGCTTTGATGAGGCTCTGA
The DNA here is from genome assembly GCA_013400555.1 of Jacana jacana. Lineage (NCBI taxonomy): Eukaryota > Metazoa > Chordata > Aves > Charadriiformes > Jacanidae > Jacana > Jacana jacana. The sequence goes on along the minus strand of VZTM01017880.1, from coordinate 374,046 downwards.
GGAGTGCAGGGAACCAGCTAGAGGTGCAAGGGGCCCCTGCTGTAACATGGGCAGCAGTATTTGAAGAGCTTTTGCCTGGATAGAGCCTCCACATACTTCGCTATATGCTTTTACATGCCAAGGCTTAGGGGAGGGAGAAGAGAAAGTGTGCACTGTTTCACTTGGAACACTGGGACACACAAGAAAGTGGAGATACAAATAAACAGAAGCAGAACAAAGAAAGATGACAAAACCACTGAAAATGTGAGCAATATTTTTAAAGAACACACAGGAGTTTGAAAACTTCCTAAAGCTGAACTGTAGGTTATCTAAAGGTTGTATCGGCCTTGAACTCCTTTTTTTTCTCTTGCTTTCAGCAACAGGTGAAGACCATTTTGGGGAAGCAAAGCTGGAGGTAAAGAAACCACTGGTTGGTAGCTTGCTTAACTGAAAAAGTGGAACAGCTTTCTGGCTAGGTAGGGATGGAAGAAGCAATTTTCTATGTCTTTGTTTCCCCAGAAATGATGTTTGGTCTTAAAGTACTTCGGCGTAAAAGGTTCTGTGTAAGTAATATGCAGCTTTTTGGAATACCTGACAAGACCTGCATTTGTGGTGTTTAAAATAGGTCAAATCTCCCACCTGCCTCAGTGGGCTACTATGGTGTGGGAGGAATAGTCAGTGGCAGGAGCAGAGGAATACTTTATGCCAATATTTCTATGAAATCTGTGTAGTTCTGTGAATCTGTATCACGTTGGATCCTAAGCTACTCTTCCTCAGTAGCTAGATTAGAACATTTGCAAGTTCCTCAAAATCTTTCCTTCTTACTGACATCAGTTTCTTTTGAATTTGCAAATCACTTTTCCTACCATCACTGATCTCCTGGTAATACCATATTTCTCATTGACTGTACCTGAGAATGCAAAAGTATGATTCAGTGGATTCTCACCTGTTCATTGGTAAAATCAGCGTATGAGTCTGTGGAATCTCTCGTTCTTTAGATGTGCTTGTCTGGACTGGGATAAAAGATGAATTTTTGAGAACATGTTAGCCAGCTTCAGCCTAATCATCTAATCCTGTGAACACACTAATGAAGTTTGCCTTGTCAGTATCAGAAATTTAAACCATGTTAGAGCTCAGTTGCCAACAAAGTAATAAAATAACAACAGCATTATTGCACTAAAGGCAAAACTGGACTACTTTAGGGCAGGTGATATAAAGCAAAAGTAGAAAGCTTGACTCTTAATGGACTTTGCGTAGAAGGAAGATAATTATTGAAAGCTAACTCCCCACTTCCATTGATCTCAGCCATGTGTTCTGGCCCCACTTTTGAATCCTTTCTGATATATGTTATATGCTCTTACGTGCTTTGTTCAGATACCTTGTCCAGTAAAAGACTAGACGCTTCTGTTTTTTCCTGGATCACTTTTCTGCTAGATTAGTGATTTGAACTGGCTCAGGAAACAGGTCTGACAAGCTCTGAGGACAGCAGCATATAAACAGAGAATCACACTGCAGGGGGTAGAGCAGGGAGACTAGATGAGCATCAGCATTGAGCTATGAGCTGCTGGATCTTGTGTAACTTCATTTCCACAAAGGTATTGATCGTTCTTGGATAGTTTAACAAAGCAAAGCCGTTCTGAGAGCAGTGGAGTCTGAAAACAGGTTGGCCACTCTCTTTTAAGTCCCACTCACAAAACGAGCCCTATTCACAAGGGTCATGAAAAGGCAGTAGGTCATGTTGCTACTTTGCTTCCCTGGACATCTTGATTGGGCTTGAATATATTCTGAGTTCCACTGAACTTCTTTCACGGGAGGGACAGAAATCAGGGTATCTCCAAAATGCCATTTTACTGTGACACCAAAATGAGACATTGCTCACAGTTAATTGAACAGATTTGTGACTTTATCTCCTCCCTATTGCTGACATAGCTAACGGCGCTGACATGTAAATTATCCTTACTGTTTGTTTAATAAAGAGCAGAAATCGTCTCTCCCAAAGAAGTACAGTCCACCCAAGGAACCATTAGTCAAATACCCCAGGACTTGCTCCCAGCTACTTGATTGGTTAATTATATGCCCCACCTCTTCCTCATCATACTAGGAACCCTATTGCATCATCAGGAAAACTATCACAGGCGCAACAAAGCCACCGGCATTTTTAAGATAACAGCGATCCCTTCGCCTAACATGCACTGTTAAAACACTCTTGGCCAGCTTGTCATCAGAGTACACTGGTTGTCATACTCGCTGTGCACAGGTCAGTGCTGTGCAGAACCTGCCACTGGGCAGGTTTCACTGGGGGGTGTACTATTTGGACATAGCAGAATTACTGTCTCCTCAGTTACATACTTTACAGTCGTACTTAGCCCAGCAACCCTGGCCATCAAACACGACAACATTAATGGGAAAAAAAACCTGACACTGTCTGCAGCTCCTGTATCCATCCCAGCGAGATGAACAATTACTTGCCTCTGGGCTCCTGTGGTACTTTTGGAGCCAGTTTAACTGGTTCAGATATGGCATGGTCTGCTCTGCCAAACCAAATAACGCCTGGAGCACCCAAGACAGCCTGCTGTGCCTGCTGGTAGTGCAGAGGGTTCTTCATTCTTGCTCAGTGGTTTCTCTTTTCTGTGCTGGATGAGCTTCTTAAGAAGATCACTACAGATTCAGATGCCATTGATTGACTGGTGACTATTTGAGTGAGTTCTGGGACTGTTTTAAATCTCAGCTTGTTTAAAAATATACAATGCCTGCATAAATAACAAGGTGGTAGAGAATTTCTGTTTCTTAGAGCTGTCTGGTATTATAGACCATAACACAGAAATCAAATTGCCTGTTTTCTGGCACAGAGCAGGAAAAAGCTCCAAGATGGGAATATGCTACTGGGGAAGTGAAAGAAGCAGTGGGGATCTCTGTAAGCAAATTGCCTACAAATATGTGATTAACCATGGCCTTGGTCACGTCAGCATATTGTACTATCTGTGTACCTTTGCTGTGATCCAGAGAAGAGAATGAAGTGCCTTTGGTTCTTTTTCTTTTCCAAACTACATTACAGCTTGATAGGTCCTTTATTCCCATTCCCAGCAAGGCCATGCACACAGATGCAAGGGAGAGGGTGCTATAAGTGAAATGTGGGCAGGTATAAACTGTGCATGGAGGAGGGGAAATGATGTGTTTGGCTATACAATAAGCCAGTATTGCTGCTGGAACTACAGCCTGAGGCACTATCTTCCCCCCCAAAAAAAAGGGGGTGGCTGGAATATTTTTGTTGTGTCTGAGTTTGGTTATCCACGTTGCAGTGTAGCCCCACGAAGTGACAAAGCTGAGGAGACAGGACGCAGCAACATGAAGTCAGGGTAAACAGAAGGGGAATGGCAGGAGTTCCTGCAGCCAGCAGTGTCTGCTCAGGGAACCAAAACCTCGGACCTCTGGCGAGTTGGTGAAGTAATTTATGTGAAGACTTGGACAGTAACTCAACACAAATGAAGTTGTAGGTATAATGATGTTTTGAATCAAAACAAACTAGTTCAAAATGTAAATCAATAACACGTGCTTAAAGCTATCATTCATGAGAGAACTTCTGCTGGCATAGTGGTTCTTTTTTTTGAAATGCAGAGCATTGAACTTCTCTGTAGAACATTTGTTGGGCTTCCTGTGAAATTATATGTGGCTCCTGAGATAGGTCTTTAATGCAATACGTATATCAGCATATTCTTAACTGTACGTATGTGAATTGCTCATTGAAGTCTTGTTTACCTACATGGATGAAATGAGACATAGGATGCTGTTTCACAACACTTTTAGCTGACATAAGCCAGCACTGCTGCCCAAAACAGTGCAAGGGTGAAGTTAGATGATCCAGTTGAGCCAAACTAACAGGTCATTGTTGCTGAAAGGGGGTGGTTCGTCTGTCCACCCCCTCAACCTGCCTCCCATGCACCCCCATACACTTCACTTGCCCTGGCTCTGCTAGTCCTCTGATCCTCCAGTTAGCCATTCCAGCTCCCATGCTGTTAAAAGAAGACAACAGTTGTCCCACAGTTTAATGAGCTGAGCTGGCTCACTGCAAGGTTGCTTGGGTGCTAGGGCTGTAAAAGGAAGGACCTGGCTCCATAGCTGCAGGCAGGTGTAGAGACGAGGGGAGGGAGGGTGTGGGACTGATGTTTTTGGCAGCAGCAAGCTATTAAATCAGCTCAGATGCATCTTCTAGCTGCACCCAGTGCTAACCCTGTTAGAATCCCACCTGGCTCTTATTTTTTGCTTCCTCACTACCTCCTTCCTGGTGCCAGCACCAGTATTTGCACAGCCAGCTGATGAATTGCCCCAAGCATCAAAGCCAAACCAACAAAAGCATTGTTAAGCTTCAGCTAATACCAGCTTTACAGATGAGTGGCAAGGGAGCAGGAAAGACTGGGGTATGGGAGTGGAGGGAAAGACCGAGGCAGTTTTTTCAGCAGCAGTGACTGTTTAAGGTGAAAGTACATCCCTGGAGGTCTGATACTGTGGTTGAGCCTAGAAAAATGAGACGTACCGTGTTTCCAGAGCGCATTTGCATGAAGCTCAAAGGGGAAAGGCAATGGAGTTCTCTGTTTCTTATTTTGTTCGTTCACTTCTTCCAAAGGGTAACTTGACCCAGTTATCCATCTCACGTAAATCCAGATTTCTTTTCCCATTAATAAACCACCCTGTGATTTAGTAAGGAGTGTGTAAATGAATCACCTTGTCAGGTAAGTGGAAAGAAATACATTTGTTTTTGCTTTTTGAAGTACATCTGACCTGGTTTTTTGTTAGATATTTGTTTGAAAATATAATAACTGTTATTAGTGCTGAGACAAACACAATGTGATGCCAAAAACTAAACTGGATTCACTGTCAATTTTGCATTTGTAAGTTCCAGTTACCCAGGCTGTCTCTTTTCAGTTCCAAATCATCGCAAAACAACCAGATTTAACTTCTCAAGAAATGCTGGATTTACTTGAAAGAACTTTGTAGATATTAAGAGGTTGTTGGATGTGTTTTAGTGTTGGCTCTAGTGGCTGAAGTTTAAAAGCTCCAATTTTAGATTACACAAGACTAAGGAGTGTCGAGGAAAAAATGGAAAAGCTGGACTGGTGATGTGGATGTAGCCTACGCAGCAGCTGCAGAGCTGAGTACACTATCACACTTTCTTTTAAAAATAGCCCCGATAAGCTATCCCACAAAGAGTTGTCATGACATGACTGAGGAGGCAGCAGAAGGTAGGAAGGAGGTGGTGGGATCGGAGGAGGAATAGGATAACAGCCAAGGCCCTGAAAGAATGTCTGTATGGCTGTAACCTGCAGGGATATCCCAGTGGGCTGCTGTCAGAGAGAGTAAATGGTGACATAGAGGGTGTGAGCAGAAGCCGTGATTGCTAAGGCTGCCACCAAACTCTATGTTCAGGAAAACCTTACATCAGCCGTGGCCTTGTTTACGTGTATTTAGGATAATTACTTTTCTACTTATGGTTGGAAAAAAACTTTGCCACATTACAACCTCTTTACTGCAATTCAGTGAAAAGTTTTCAAATAAACCCTTGGAATCACAGACTAGAGTTTGAGGCAATTTAAAGATGGATTTCATGAGCCTTGGAGCTATAGATATCACCAAATGAGATGTAAGAAAGTATTATAAGTCAATCAAAACTTGGGTCTAGTATGCCCAAATCCAAAGTACTCTTTCCACAAGCAGACCTCATCCTTAACCTCAGTTTAAGCCAGGTTGGTCCATGTACACCGAGTATTAGCATGTTATAAAATGCTTGTAGAAACAAAGCATCTTTGGGCAAGGCCCACCACCTTATAAGAATCAAGAAGAGAATAACTTCTTCACTAAAGAAAGAAAGAACCGAGAAGTAGGCTGATATTTCCACATTACTCATGATAATGATGAAAATACTACTGCAGGGTGTTAGAGCAATTTAGAAAGCATATCCGCAGTCAAAACAGCTTGCTGGTTTTCTTCAACAAAGCTGTTAGATTCTTTCAGACTGCCTGTTCTGGAGAATTTAGATGTGCCTTACCATCTGCTGCCAAGCACTTCCACTCCCTGTCCTCTGTGGAACTGAGAACACCAACTCCATTATAGTAACCTTTTTGTACATGGAAAGGCTTATTTTTGGAAGGCTATGCCTGTGGAGCAACGCTGAGCACTGCTTGCCAAGAAAAGTGCCAGGATGCTGTGGCGTACAAGTTCCTCTTTGTACCAGCTGCTGATTGTTTCGTTGAAGTTTTTTATAGGCCCAGGAGGGGTGTGCTTGCCCACCGGTACTTTCCAGTGCCCTTAGATTGTCCATTCAGATGTTACAGTCCTGAGCGTTTGCCAGGATCTCTCTGAACCTTAATGGCACATTAATGAGACCACCAGTGCTTCTGAGTGGTGGCCTTCTAGCTTATCAGACAGTATCCAAAGTGGTGGTTCCTTTGTTAGTTGTCTAAACCAGTCTTGCTGCTGCAGTCTTTCTTTTCCATTTGTGCTCACATTTGTCTGAGCTGTTCCGTTATGCTAATCCAGCAGAAAATAAATTCAATAGAAAATAGTTTTCTGCCACGTAAGGATATCCCTATTACATTTCATATATGTCACCACTACTTTTGTTTAGCTTGTGTCTACAAACCCCTTCTTTATTCTTCTTGTATGAGCACTTTATTTTCATGCTGTAAGGTACAAGTTGTAATTGTGGGTCTCCAGAGAGAATCACAGGCAATTTCTTCACCTTGTCTAATGACTATAAATTGAAGTTGGCTTTTTTTGTGTTTATGTCTGTGCGCGCATGCATGTTTGTATGATTTTGGCTATGCATTTCTGGCTTTGTGTCCTTAAATCTCTTAGTACATTAAAATTGTATCCATTTGCACTGCTTATTTGAAATCTCACCTTTATTTTAGCCTACAATGTAGTTTGACACTACACAGATGCAAAGGAATGCAAAATTTCTGTAAGTTACAAGCTCAGCTCTTCAAAATCAGGGCAAAAGCTATTACATTTTGATTTGGATAATTTATTTTATACAAACTCAGAACATAATTTACAAACAGCTCCGATATTTTGCAAGCATGGGGCAATAACATATGAATATCTCACTGACATCTGAAGATTTAGAACCGTATTATTCAAGGCTGTTATACTTTAAGGATTTTAGTACTTTGTGTCATGTATGCTGCTGAAATAAAGGCAAGTTAGACCTATGCAATTTCATCACCTTGTCATTTAAACCAGACCATAACATGACCTGAGATGATGCAGGCAGGGAAAATACAACATACCACTCATTTCACTAACTCACATGCTGAAAAATGCTGTTACTCGTGTTGAATAACCCTATCGTGCCCATTTCTATTAAGGCTTCACAGTTCAGTTTGTGGAAGTCACTAGTGATACTGAAAACGATGAAGAATGATGAAAATACTGTATGAGCTAAACTGTGAGAGTCTCTCTGTCCTCTCACAATCTGTTCCCAATGTTGCTTTCACTCACACATGGTGTGTTGTAAGGCAATTACTATGAATTGACTTTATTCGTTTGCTCATCCCAGAAGTATGGTTTCATGCATGTATGCCAAACTTATTGTCTCATATACTATAGTTCTATTTACCCATGTTTGGAAGTTTCAGAGAGCTCATCAGAGGAAAATAGATTTTTCCCATTGCACAAAGGAACAGGCACAATGTTAGACCAATATTATACCCGTCACAAAGAGAATATTATACCTGTGTCCCATTGTAATATGTTCATTAGTTTAAAGATCCCATGTCCCTTGGGGAGTGTCACAAATCCCTATAATGTCCCTTTGTGCTAGATTTTTGTGTTTCTGTCTCTGATTTAGTAGACAGATGTGAAAAAGCATATGAAGCCAGATAACTCCCTACACAGCTGCAGATGGAGAAGAGATCAAGTTATTCTGGCTAAGGCCAGTATTAATTTATGCTCAAAACGTTCCTTCCAGACATGCCAGTTTTTGATGATATAATATATCTTACTGTTATTTTGGGCTGATCCCTCCCACATTGATCAAACTGTTTTCCCATCTGTGGCCTCTTCTAGCATAAAGTTGTAAAGCGTCCAGATCCCAGTATTTGCTTTTCCTGGGCAAGGGGACTAGTCTTAATTCACAGACAAAAGCAACAGTGGGTTAAAAAACTCTCAAGACAGCAGAATTTCAAGGCTTTATATCTTACATCTATGAGAGTTTGCAAAAACAGTTTCTTTTCTACCTTCATCTTGTTATTTCTGCTCAGAAAGACAATGCAATCAACAACAACAAAAAAATCATTTTTGCTTTTGTCACTTGCCAAGATCTAATACTCGTTTCTTTTTTTCCCTTTCTTTTTATCTATCTAAAACTCTTACCAAATTCCTGCCCTGCCATGACCCTGGTTTTGGCAGAACCACAAGCTGAAATCTGTATAATACAAACAGATAGTACAAAATAAAGTACTGTTTTATAGCCAACTGGAATTAACTAATGGTCATTCACAGTTGTGTAACGTGGTTGCCTGATGCTTTAAAATTGAGGTGAGTTGGATGACCCATGCATCTTTAAAAACTACTTTTAAACTATGAACTGGCCTAATTTAGCTTGGACAACTGCCTTTCCCATGAGACAGAAAATTAGTTTCAATTTTTAAAGTATATTTTTAAAGTTTCTAGGTTAGCTAAAACAATTCAGAAGTCTTAAAGCCTGTTCTGGCATCCCTCTGAGTTTAGTAGGAATCTTTCCACTCTTCTCAAACAGAAACACAGAATATCAGGGATTGGAAGGGATCTTGAAAGCTCCTCTAGTCCAATCCCCCTGCCAGAGCAGGAACACCTAGATCAGATCACTCAGGAACACGTCCAGGTGAGTTTTGAATGTCTCCAGAGAAGGAGACTCCACAACCTCCCTGGGCAGCCCCTGTCAGTATTCAGTCACTCTCACTGTGAAGAAATTTTTCCTCATATTTAAGTGGAATCTCCTATGTTCCAGCTTGCATCCATTACCCCTTGTCCTATCATTGGATGTCACCGAGAAGAGCCTGGCTCCATCCTCCTGACGCTCACCATTTACATATTTATACACATTAATATGGTCACCCCTTAGTCTCCTCTTCTCCAAGCGAAAGAGACCCAACTCCCTCAGCCTTTCCTTGTATGGGAGATGCTCCACTCCCTTAATCATCTTGGTAGCCCTGCTCTGGACTCTCTCAAGCAGTTCCCTGTCCCTCTTGAACTGAGGGGCCCAGTACTGGACACAATATTCCAGATGCAGTCTCACCAGGGTAGAGTAGAGGGGGAGGAGAACCTCTCGAGGCCTACTAACCACCCCCCTTCTAATACACCCCAGGATGCCATTGGCCTTCTTGGTCGTGAGGGCACAGTGCTGGCTCATGGTCATACTGCTGTCCACCAGGATCTCCAGGTCCCTTTCCCCTACACTGCTCTCCAACAGGTCATTTCCCAACCATCCACTTCTATACTGGTAGAAGTGGATGATGAATAAGAACAAGCATCTGGCCTTCCATGGAAAGGCTTCAAACACTGCATCGTATGTTGTGGGTATATGCCTTTTTGCTATCAACCAGCCAAAAAAGTTATAGGGCTGCCCGAACTTGGTCCTTGTAGTGGTTCTTACTAGTTTCAGTTCAGCATCATATTATTGAAGCTGAAGGTATTCAGGTCAGTTTGGAGCATGAGTGGGAGCCATTTGTCATCTGCACAAAATACATTCTTTAGATATAACTACAAAAGATTGCCCGACATACACATTGTCCTATGCCAAATGAATCTGTCACATTAGGACAGTATCCCAGCAAATGATCTTATTTAGTCTGGGAGTAAAGCAAAGGGAATTCATGTGGAAGGGAAGTAAAACTATTCTCTCACGTGGTACAGAAATACCAAGTTTCTCACTGGAGAATCTCAGTAGTGGCCCATGATCATGGCTGTAGCGATAGGACAAGGGATAATGGTTTTAAACTGAAAGAGGGTAGATTTAGACTAGATAAAAGAAAGCAATCTTTTATGATGAGAGTAATGAAATGCTGGAACGACTTGCCCAGAGAGGTGGTAGATGCCCCATCCTTGGAAACATTCAAGGTCAGGCTGGATGGGGCTCTGAGCAACCTGATCTAGTTGAAGATATCCTTGCTCATTGCATGGGAGTTGGACTAGATGACCATTAAAGGTCTCTTCCAACCCAAACCATTCTGTGATTCTATGATTCTATGACTTGTCTCACAACACAGTAGCTGTTTTATTTCTGCTACTTACCAATTTTGCCTGAAGGTTTTCCTCCATGTGCACAAAGGTTCAGTGTTTTCATAGAAGGAAGTGCAAAAGGATTTTTTTTTTCCTTCTAGCCACTGGAAATTAAAAGAATAAGTCACTGGAAAAACATATGGTCTCCAGAAAAAGAAGAAAAAAAACCAACTTACTTTTGTATAATTCAGGTCTGGGGGCAAAATGTGAGTAGACTTTTATCTTTCTTTTATAACTCAGAGAGTATGATTGTTCTGGTTTGGGCCACCAAAACAAAAGTACTTACTTTCGAAATGAAAAATTTCGCCCCCCAGAAGGCTCTTAAGTTATCTTGAAAAAAGATAGCATAGCTCTAAATTTGAGATATCCAGCTATTCTAAAGGATCTGATTTCTATAAAAAGTCACTGGAACAATTCCCTGGCTGAATTACAGTCAGGTCTTCAGAAACATTAATTAGCTTAACTTTTAAATATTCCCTTGCTAGAAAGCTGTCATGTGGTGTTGAGCAAACAGTAAATAAAAGTTGCCAAAGTAAAATCAGCTTGAATGACAATCGTGCTCTTGATCTCCCAGGCTTCTAGAGCAGGGGCCTGGCCAAAGCATGGCATGGTTCCCTCCCAGCCTGTGTTTCTCTCCCTGTAGTGAAAGACAAAAGTAGGAGCCTGATGAACACGTATGTCTTGCTCTGATATGAGGCTGTAATGTAGCTGGGATACACAACCAGGAGTTTGGGAGTATTCTGGCTGCTCAGGTACCTCAGGTTAATGTATAGTTACTGTGGTCTTCGGATGTAATAACCTAGATAGTTAACTCTTTTTGCATATGTTGTTTAAATTAGTATTTTTGCTATTAGATATACTTCTAAGACACTCCCTCCCTAGATCCTCCTCAGTTTTGTGACTGTGTCTCTACTCTTTATGCCAGTGTTTTTTTTTCTATTCTTAGAGGTGTTACCTGTCAATATACAGTGCCCCTTAAAATCACTCTTATTTACTGCCTACAGCATACATGTAATGCCCACAATGCCCACCTCGAGAAATTTGCAGATGATCTCTTGGAAATGCTGTCAAAATTCCAGGAAGGCTCCAGGGTGGTTCCCCTTACTTGTCAGCTATAGTGTTTAATGGCAAACCCATTTCATAAATGTTTGCCACGTTTTTTCAGCTGTGCACCTGCTGTGGAAAGACGTCTGAAATGGAGCCTGATGTTGCCCTCACAAGACAGTGCACGCTCACCCCTAGGCAAGCAGAGAGTCAGCAGCAGAAATTCCAGTTACCGTGTTTTGTAGATGCCAGATCTTAAGCTTCAGCTCTCTAGCACTAAACTGCAACATGCCATGGATCTCACGCCAGAATTAGAGTTGCTTGCTCATAGTATAGACATGTCTTTCATGTTTGAAATTATGTCTAAGGAAGAACCAGAGATAAGGCAGATACTGGCAAAGGGAGAGAGGAGAAGGGAATTTCTACATTTATTAGTCATGTTATTGAAGAAAGCGGAAAGATTTTATCACATCTGCCTTGCTGAAAGCAAGGCTCTCAAAGTTCACAAGATCTGCTGGTAACAGTGCGTAACTGAGCCTGTTTTCATAGGTGTTAACGCTAGAAGGCTAACATCACCCTCCTTACAATCAAGAGGAAGAAAGTGCTGTCATCAAGGTGTTTGCTGCACGTATGCCTCTGTCTGCATCCCCAAGAGGTGAGAATTAAGCTGGCGTTTGTTCTAACTGTTAATAAAATGTGAGTGGGGGAACGCAGGGCAAATCTAAATGGGGATGGGAGGAGAGCTATCTGTGTAATGCACACTCCATGGGAAGCACATGGAGTAATGCACTGTGTAATGCACACTCCTATGGAAGGGCTGAAGTCCTCCTAGCTACCCACTGCTTGGTAAACCTGTACCTGGTGCTTAAAGTACTTACCGTGAGTGAAATAAAGACTAATGATGTGAAGAGAACTACAGCAGTCCTACTTACGGCAAGCCCTTTAATGGGAAAAAAAAAAAAAAAAAAAAAGAAAATTGACTTAGTAGTTAATGGATTTTGTTGTTTTACTGCTAAGGGGAGCACGGTCCCTTTAAAAGCCTTGGCCTCCTTTCCTAAAGGTTGTTGCTGAGCTGAGCCCCACCCCTGCATAAGCAACACCTGCATACCTGCAGGGTGCTTTCTTCTTGATAGCTTCTATGCCTTGATAATATATGTTGGTGGAGTGACCTATATCTGTGATGTTTAGCTGTTCATTTCATTCATGGAAGGACATCAATTTAATATCTGCCAGAGCCCCAGTAGTGCTTCTCACGCCCTTTTTGTGGCATTCATGTTCGTGGTAGCCACCACGCTGATGAGTTTTGAAAGGAAAAAAAGGACATATTGTTTCCTCTAAAGACACATTCAAATGGCAAATTCTAGCAAGAATAATCCAAACTGCTTCCAGATAGCTTGGCACCACGGGACCTGTATGCAGCGGCCTTCTCAGCAAACTGAGTGCTTCAGAGTGGTTTCTCACTGTTGACTGACTGTTTATGACATATGTAGAGCTGAACTGGGGGTCTGTGCAATTGCTCTGGATACAGAAATGTATAACACACCCAGGAATCCTCCCAGTACGGATCCTAGGAGGTCTGAGGAAGCCTGATGGATTTTAAGGAGGAGTGAGACATTTGGGAACGATACGATATTCAAGGCTTCCAGAAATCTTTCTTCTCACATACATATAGATATATATGTGTGCGTATAGCTCTAAGAAGAAATAGTTAACTTGCAAAAAAAAACAAACCAAAAGCAAGGATGATGTTCTTTGCCTCTTGACATGCATGTTGTTGAATTTCAGCAAGAGACCAGACTGCTGCTCTCAGGCTCAGTGGGTTTACTAACAGATTTAAGGATGCTTTCAGATATTTCTCTTTCTCACCGGTAGCATCGAAGGGGTGTGAGCAGAGCACTACTGCTGCACTTGGATGGTTATCTGCTTCTGGCAAGATCCATCAGAGCAGAGCGGGCATCCCCCAACAGGTATTTTGGGTCCTCCAGTGCATTCAGCACACAAGCAGTGTATTGATGGATTAAGGTCACGTTTTCCGTGTTCAGTGGAGGAATAGGGAACTCAAAGCCATTGCAATTTCAGGTTTTTACACATTTAAAATGTAAACTGGGTAAATAAGACACTCCTTTGAAACAGTTAATGAGATGATCTTTATGTGGGAAGGAGTAAGAGAGAAAACAAAATGTTAGAAGTGAGACCACAGTAAATACACAGAGAAGACAAACAGTCAGAGAACATGGGCACAATGGAAGCTGTTGAAAGAGGCAGAGGAGAAACAAATGTAGGGCTTACTGAGTTAGGACAGCAGGAGGCAGGGAGATGGTCGGCAGAGAGAAAAAATGAAGGCATGTGCATGCTCACCAGAAGGAGCTGCACAAATACCAGCTGGGGAGGAGCTGCTTTTCCCATGTTTTGAAGGATCATAGAGCAAGTGCAATATTTCAGTGTATGTTTGTATAGTGTACAACACAATGCAATTCCAGTCCAAATTACTATTAAAATATAGTGTAGACACAATCAAAAATTATCACATACAGATCCCAGTAGGAAAAACGACACAAGAGCTTGGCAAACCACTGGCTGACCTAGGCTGTCACACGTTATTTTGTACCCAGTTATTAATCTTTGAGCTAATTAGTGGCATAGTGTAGAACTGAGGTCATTAAGACTTAGACCTCTTTGCACCTTCTCCGGCTAATTTTAAAACCAACTAGAGTGTTTTGGTACACTTCCTTTTTGTGGACAATACCACTGTAGTCAACTTCCCCCCCTCCTCCCCAGCTCTTTTTTTGGCATTTGCACATTGCCACTATTGCCACTGCTTCCTTTCAACACAGTGCAATGGCTGGAGATTTTCAAGTGTAGACACACAGCTGTTCTTTCTTTCTGGACTATAGTCATTGCCTAAAGTAGGTGGGAGCAGTATGCAGGTTCCGCTCCACGTGCTTCACATCAAAAGGACCTCACCTGTGTGCAGACTGAGAGCTGAGCTGCACCAGAGAAAACTTCCAGGATGACAGGCAGCTCTGGAAAATCAAATCAGCTTTAAAGAGGAACACACAGCATTTAGCTGGCTCCGCACTGATAACAAGCATTTAGAACCACTACATCATGACAACTGCACCATGCAGGGATAATTGTCTGTTATAAATGGCACTGTAGTAAGGAGGAGACCAGTGATCTGTCTTTAACATGATTATATACCACAAATCAACGATAAGGCAGGCATTGCTTCTCTGATTCACTTTCGTCAAAGATGAATGACCATAAGGCAAAGAAAAACAAAAATCAAAAGAAAGCACAGAATATGTGGGTGCTTTTCAACCTAAAAAAGAATAAATCTAGAAATTAATTCTTTTTGTAGACTGATAAACTGACATATCTGAGCAATACAATCCTAGAGAGAATACAAGGTTTATAAATTCATGTTGACCTTAGCGTTCACTGCAGCATCCTGCACCACACAGCATGCAGGAGGTGTTACACTGTGAGGGAAATAGGAGAGCAGAGTCCTGACCATTTGCAATTCCCCGAAGCCTTGTAAGCACGCTCCTCTTGAGCCAGGGCTGTTATTTAAGTGTCCTAGCTAAATTTCAGTTTGATTAGATACATTCTGACTACTTAATGTCTCAAGAAGCATAGCTGTCATTGTCTTTAATTATTTGAAGATAAAAATTTGCATGTTTTTTTTTTTTTTTTGAGCATGATAGTTACACATAAAATTCTACATGCATACTGTGTTTTGCAAGCAAAGAAAAAGATACAGAATTTGAACCAAGTTGCTTAAAATCGACCTAAGGATGAAACCACAATAGAATAACATCTGGGGAAATGAGTTGAGGCAAAAATTGGTAAGTGGGAGTGTGAATGGATGGCAAATGTGAATGTAAAGAAAAAGAAATGTAGCTGTAAATCAATAGATATATAACTTGCTTTATTTTCCACACACCTTGCTAGAAAGTTCTCATGATGCTTGCAGTCTTAAGGGAATTTCAATTTCTTGCTTTAAGTGCCCTAGAGCAGAGAGAGGGTTAGCAGGTTGGACCAGGATTATAGAAACCAAACAAGCTCCCTTTCTCCATTTATGCTGCCTCTGAAAATGCTATGTCCACAAGCAAAGACAAGAATGATTTATTTAATTAATCACAAGGCATGACTGTAATTTTATTTCTCATCTGAAAAACAAGAAATATGGTTCCAGCAGTACAGTGCCCATTCTGCATGACACACCAGGGACTTGCTTTTGGTACCTCAGACAGGAATCTAGCCTAAAATTGGGATAGTGCCTTAGCAGTTTTGCCTCCTGAATCCTAAATTTGAATCCTAAACTGTTTCTTGTAGTATCAGTGTTTTCCCCAGAGTGTATCTCATCTGAACGCTGCCCAAGCTTGACCTATTTTGTTCAAGATTTGATGAGATCACAGTGCAAGCCTGTCTAACTGCAGGTCATAAATTGTTGTAATCCTCCATCTGGTTGCTCTCTGACAAGCGTATGCTTTGCTTAACCATGGTGATATAGTCTATCAGTGCTGTCCTTTACGTGCTGAAGGCCTTAGGCACATGAGCAGGGAGGGGCAGGTAGCTGTAGGGCCCCTCAGTCTGTTGGGTTCACGTACTGTGTGATTGGACTTTGCAGAAGCTGGACCAACTCTGCATAGACTGTAAGGCCACTTCCAGATTGCGGGTTTTCAGCTACAGTACGGCAGCGTTGCTGTTCCTTGCTATTTGCAGCTTTCGGGGGGGCCTTCTGTGGTGATGTCCATACTGAACGTTTGATCCCTGTCTGTAAAGATGGTACTTTTAGATTCCCAGATAAAATGCTTTACACTGAAAACTACTTCATATCTAATTACCTGAGGAGGCAAATGGGTGCCTTGCCTTTTATTTTGTCTCCCCCATTTTAGAGCCATCGATTGTGGTATTTAGAGAACTGTTTTCCTAAGTGTTGGTGAGCCATGTAGTCTTTTGCCTTCTCTCTGACACCTCCAACAATAGCAGAATCTCTGGATAAGCATAGAATGCTTTAATCCTTTAAACTATATTATTAGTGGACTGAGATCACTACTTGTAATTCAAGTTTCCCGCTACTTCCTACATTGAGACTATATGGATTTTATGTGTTTAGAACATCATTGAACATTAATTGTCCTTGGTGAGTGCTTCAGGCAGAATATGTGTAGGAAATGTCAGCAAAACAGTTCAAGTATTTCTGAAAATAGGATAAAGAATAAAAAATTGGTTTGCCAGGGCTGAAAATACCACTTTTTTTTTGAGAGAGGCTCTAATGCTCCTGTCCACTCAGGAAGAGAGATGAAATGTGGCAGGGAAAAGAGAGGCGAATTCTGTGACAAGATTTGTGCTATAAGCTGTAAGCTGGTCGTAGTTTTGCAACTAATATTGCCAAAAGTTTTCATAATGGCTAACTGTAGCATGAACCCGGGCAGAAAACAGAATCGCTCACCATTATTTGATCGCTATTTGTTCTGTTCACTGAATGAGAAAGGGGTCTTTAGGAAGGAACATATATGAGCATATAATTAAAGGTAGGTACTAGGGTGCAGCATAACTGAGTACATAACTAAGGTTATACCAGCAACGCAAATTCTGATTGGTTGCAACTTCTAACTGTTTAACTTTTTTCCCCCCAATTTTTACTTACAGTGAGGATTTCAGATGTGATTTGTGCAATAGTGTATGAAGTGTAGAAGGGTTTGCTGGTCAAACTTTTTTTTTTTTGTCAAAAAATTGGCTAATTTTGGTCAAGCAAGAAAACAGTGGAGTTTAAAATTGGTCTAAATGGTCTTGTCATGTGGGCAACCTTTCCCAACACTTTGTTTCACTCCAGGATGTTTGAAACCTACAAGGTAATTTCCTCCTGAAAGTGCAAATGGAAACTAATACAATACATATGCATTTATTGTCAGGGCTGTCTGTTATTGAGAACTCACTAAGAGCCCATTGCCTTGGGGTGACTAATTAAATACTGATTTATTTACTCTCCAGAGTCAAGTTTCTTCCACACCTTAAGCAAAGAGCAAAGGAAAACTCTGGAATTGGAGAATGCAGAAAGAAATAAACATGGGAATGCAGGCATACCTGGTGCCCAGGATTCGGATTCTTTAAGCCAGCTGAACACAAATCTGCCTTTTGAAGAGTTAATTAATAATTAATTAATAACTTTTGGTGGGATCTTTGAGATTCTTTGGCCTCTGTTGGTTCATCAACAGCAGAAGGGCACTGTTTTTTTTGCTTTCTACCATATCGTGCAGTGTCTTTTCTAATATGCAGTGATCACACCGAGTCACTGAATTCATCAGCCCTATTTACAGTTTCTCCTCATCTTCTGTTATTCACCAGGGAGCCTTGCTCCTATGCTTAGTGCAGTTCTAAAACCATGTTTGCAGTTGTGCTCAAAATGGGAGTATTTTTCCTAGGTTAAAAAAAAAAAGCTAAGTCCATCAGTTTCATAACTACTTTAAACTGGCTGGAGGCAACAATACTATCAAAAAGGTAAGTTTCACCCTTTCTCCCACCTCGGTCCTGCACCTGCACAAGATCAGCACAAGGATTTGGACAACCAGACAATGAACTAGAGCAGGGAACTGAGCCAAATTAGAAATGAGCTTGGCCCCTGAAACATTTGTTTGCCTTAGCCAGATCAGTTCCCTAGGCCTGTTCGGTTTGCAGCTGCACCAACAACTGTGCCAGCATAAAGGGGGTGGGTGGGTGACATGGGGTTAGGGATGAGCAGCCGTTGTGGAAGAGGAAGGGTGGGACTGTTTTACTACTGACTTATGCAGCCAAGAGTGACACTGAACTCAGGCAACGTGGCATAGACTTGCACCGCTTTAGAAAAATTGAAAAGAGGTTTCTAAATTACTCAAGATAAATAGCTTTCACTTTGGGAATAAAAATAAGATATGGTGCCTTTTCCTATTGTTTTTAATCACTATATAAAATGGGATGAGTATGTTGTCACAAAATATCAACAGAACATGGAAGTAAAGGGATGCATTTCAATGCAGTAATTGTGGGTTTGACAGTCTTCCAATGTGTCATATATTTGCCTCTTCTTTGGGTATGAAGAAGGAGATAGAATCCTGTATCCAGACGATTACCATGGTTTGCCCAGCCCTCACCCATTGCCGCAACCTAGTCCTACCCCGAGGCCTCTCTAGCCTGTGGAGGCCAGTGCAGCTCCTGACTGTGGCCCTCCCTAGTCCTGCGTCGCAAGCTGTGACAGAGCCACTCGCATGGCACCAGTCATTAGTGCACTGGTTGTACAGACAGTGCAACCGAGTGACCAAGTAGTATGAGCTCAGGATTGCCAAACCACCTTTGATTTCTTTTCTCATAGAGTTATTAGCTTTAATTTTCTATCTGCCACCTGTCTGAATAAATTTTAATATACCATTCTCTGGTGGCTTTTGCAACAAGATGTAACTGGGACAAGGAGTGTAAGAACTTGAAAACGTGATTAAAATGGGAGATAAGATTAATCTTAGTGGTGTCTTCCAAGAGACCAGCAATAGAGGTAGGTTATTCCAGTTATGTAAATCCTTTTGAGCTAAGTACCTGAAGAGAAATTCAATTTTAAAAGAACTAATAATGTTTGGCTACATGAAGTCCATTATCTCTTACTGAGGTGAAAGCCAGGAGAAAGTGAAACTACCTTCAAAAGCATCTTTGTTGATGCAGGCAAGATTCAAAAGGAGAATTTCCATCTCCAGAAAGCACAATCCTGGTGGAGGACAGTGGGCAGGAATACTGTACTTTGTGATGTGCCCTCAGAACAGAGTGCAATCTCCCTTCCTTACCAGCAATGTAATACTGCTGGAGCAAAGTCCTTACGTCAGAGTCTATAGAGAAAACAACCAATAAAGGAGATAAGGGAGTGCCCAGCTTAGTACTTTGTTTTGGCCCAAACCTTTTGGATTCGTAACTTTTAATAAGGATCTTGGCAGCTTTAGCTGAGTACATTAATCAGGAAAGTAATGAATTTTGGTCTCAATCCCACCATCTCAAGGGTGGAAAAGACAAACGACTACTTAGTCTGATCAAAGACCTTTCTGGTATCTGCAGATAGATTTACAGCAGAAGCCTTATCTAATGTAACAGTGGGAAATACATGTAAAATACCTTGTAAAATTATCAGTTCCACATTTATTCTACAGCAATCCCACTCAATCATGGTGGACCAGTTCAGGAAGAACCTGTATGAGTTAAATGATTTCTTTGTTCTTTTGTATTGAGAATAAGTCAGGAAACTAAGACAGGTCCCCAGGTAGACATTTGACTCTACAAACTTGTGAAGGGTTCATTCTAGAAAATGACTGGACACTCCAAGGCAGGAGTATAGATAACTCATGTCAGAATTTCTGTCTTTGAGGCCTTTCACAACATAGTTCCTTGATGTCTGTGTGTAACCTACACAGTGCCAGCTCACAGCTTCTCTTCAGTGAGGGGAAATTGAATCTCTGCACTAAAGGACGAAGATAGATCAACTTCTGGCATAAAAGAGCTAGCTTCAGCTTCCTCTGAGGGATGCAGAAATCACTGCCATGAGGATGGCACCAGAAATTCCCCCAAGTGCCAGCCTACTTAAGCAGCTCAAGGTACCACCACCCCAATAGTTCTGCATCCCCATTAAAGTGCTGGTGCTGGGCCCCTGTGCCCCCTGCTCAGTCAGACTTGGGCAAGTTCTTGGGGCTGGCAAGGCTGCTGCGCTTCTGCTGTTGGGGAGCTGGTGAAGGGAGAGAGGTAAAGGGGAAGGAGAGCAGGCCTAACAACCCCTTTACCCCAGCTGCCCACAGCCAGCAGACCACTCAGCAACGTGGGTGAGCAGTAAAGAGGGTGGACAGGAAGGGCAGGCGGGCAGGAAAGAGAGTGGACAGGAAGATCACTGAGCCCACTTTAATGGGGACAGGGTGTCGGGTAAGCAGCTCTGCTGCTGCTATCATTTTACTGCCCTATTCAGTCTGCCTCTGGAGACCACGGTTCAGTCAGCCCACATCACTGTACCACTTCAGCTGTGGTGCACGACTGAAGTATCTGAACTAGCTCCAACCCAAGTTCCTTTCTCAACAGTGGAAATCAGCTATGAACTGAGCTACTGTAGCTGGACAGGTCGTTGTACCCAGATGGGTTTGGAAAACCACAGGCAGCTCTGCAGTTATGATGACCTCCTAAAAATACTCCTTAGCTTCTTCCACATGCTGTCTTCTGCCTGAGGCACCTTTCCCAAACAGACTCATGTAGTTGCTAAACAGTCTGTGTATCCTATTTTAATAATGCTGAGGTGGGAGGCTTGTTTAATACCTCACCTATTCAGAGAAGCAGCAGAAAAGCCAAGGACAGGGGTTGATAAATCTTACCAACCAGCCCAGGAGAGAAGGAAATAATGAAATTGAGTATCCTTAGAAAGCTATTCTTCTTCTTGACAGAGCTGCCTCTTCTCTCTGAAAAGAATGTTGGTATTTTCCCACGCTAGGGCAACACTGTAATGGCTAAAAACAAAATTACTCCAGTGATTTTAATGTAAATAACAAGTTATGTGTTAGATACAGTTTAATTATCCGTGAAACTCTGCTTTCTGGCAGAAACCTGGTGTACATTAAGGCAAAGCAAAGTTACTGAATTTGGAGGTAAACTGTCTCCAGAAGGCCCTCTCTGTCCCTGGAACCTCCTGAATAAGCCAGATGAAGCCTGGCTGAAGTTAACAAGAAATACTAAATCATAATCTGCATATAAAATCTGATTTTAGAAGAAGAGTGAAGCTGGTAACTGTAGTAGCAGTATTAGTTAGTAGTATTTCTTACATATTTGTAACATCATAGTATAAAATACGCAGCATAATTAATATCTTTTATCACTCTGCCTTCCGACGAGCTGTTTCTGAGACACAGATTTTAAAGGTGATTAGGCTAGTGCTTGGTGAGATGTTAAAAAGTATCTAGGAGATTAAAGTTTCCTTTGAGAATCTTATTAGAAGTTTATCTGTGGAAGTGTCCCAACACCAATAAAATTCAGGGTCACAGGCCTTATGGCTGATGGGGTCATTGGATTATACACCTAATCTGATAAAAAGTCAGGCTGTTTACAGAAGGGATGGTTCTCTTTCCTCATTGCTCCAGCCTCATGGCCTGTTTTCCTTGCACCAGTCTGAAGGATCGTTGTGTGTCGTTACAGAGTAAAAGGAGGGGAAAAAAAAGAAAAACTTCTGTCACCTCTTGAGATAGCACAGTTATTCAGCCCAATGCAGAGGAGGAACACTGTTGCAGGCATTGCATCAAGCTAGATAACCAGGTGTACATTCCTCTCTGATCTCCTTTTATTCAGTTTCCTCATGTTATTCAGAAAAGCTAGGCAGACAATAAGGATGTTTAATTAGGGTATATTAAAAGTAGCCAATGGAGTTAGAAGTGGTGAATGTAGAAGCAAGATACTGGTGATACTCCTCACACACAGAGTAATGGGTTTGATCAGTTAGCTGTGAGCCGAACACCCTAAAGTGGGCTGCAGACTTGAGGTTTTGACTCAGCTGTGTACCCGAACAGCCTGGCCAGGGAAGCCCTGTGGCAGATTTGACCATAGCACGCTGTTTCTGCTTGCCCTCTGGTCTTTTGGTACCACTGATCTGTCTGAAGCCAGTTCTAACCAGCTCTCTCCGGAGCAACTGTTCTGGTTATTAAACATCAGCAAAAGGCAGGACTAGGCTGCTTTATATCTCTTTTTAGGTAAAGGAGCATATTAATGTGATCCTCCCCAAGCCTCAATGTAAGTAGAAAATAATTTAATTCTTTCATGCCAAAGCGAACCAACCAGTCAACTCTAACAACAACAAAAGCAGCAAAAACGTAGTTCTAACAAGACACCTGACAAACTGCAGTGCCTCCCTAATTATCTTCTTGTCATATCTGTTTAGCGTGAATCATGCACTGAATAGATACTTGAGCAACAAGGATCCAGCGGATGGAGCTTGCTGCCTCACCCAGTCCTGCCAAGTCAGCCTGCTGAGCAGAGCAGAGCAGAGCCAAGCAGAGGTCAGGCACATGTAAGGTCTTTTTTTGCGTGCGTTTCTCTGTGTTAGACTGGATCAGTGAGACTGCCAAGCTCTTGGGCAGATATTACTGCTGCATCCACCACTCTTGACCCAGGACACTTGGCCCTGATTTGAGTACTACCACAGTACAGAAACTGGTGTCAGCCTCATATATCTTCTGCTTGCAAATATATTCATTACATTGACAACATTTAAAGACATTTTTATTTTCCTTGAGATAAAACTTTACCTGCTGTATCTGCAGCCCAGCACTGCACTGTATCTGTGCGTGATTGCATGTAAAATGTTCATATGCTAACTGTAATTGCAAACAGCACAACCACAAAATACAAGTTAAAGCTGATTACCAAAGTTTACTCATCTTGAATCAATCTAGACCCCACCTGGAGGACTGTGTCCAGCTCCGGAGTCCTCAACACAGGAAGGACATGGACCTGTTGGAATGGATATAGCAGAGGGCTACAAAGATGATCAGAGGGCCAGAGACTGGTTGAGGGAGCTGGGCTTGTTCAGCCTGGAGAAGAGAAGGCTCCAGGGAGACAAGACCTTCCAGTATCTGAAGGGAGCCTGCAGGAGAGATGGAGAGGGACTCTTTGTCAGGAAATGTAGTGATAGGATGAGGGGTAATGGTTTAAAATTGATAGAGTGGAGATGTAGATTAGATATTAGAGATTCTTTACTGTGAGGGTGGTGAGACACTGGAACAGGTTGCCCAGGGGAGTTGTGGATGCTCCATTCCTGGAAGTGTTCAAGGCCAGGATGGGTGGGGCTTTGAGTGACCTGATCTGGTGGGAGGTGTCCCTGCCCATGGCAGGGGGTTTAGAATTCAATGATCTTTAAGGTCCCTTCCAGCTCTAACCATTCTATGATTCAAGGTTCAAACCTTAAGCAATAAAATGCTAATTTTATTCCAGGCTTCCCCCCATCCATATTCTGGCATCGTTCTGTTCCTCACTGCACTTCCCTTGTAGCAGTCTACCTAACAACATAGTACAATTTACCTGCCTGCATTTTCTGTACTGTTTACATAACAAAGAAATGGTTTAATTTTAGATTATGAAGTTAGAAAAAAGTGCCAGTAACCTCACTGCCACAAACCTGGGTATTCTTTCCTGCTGCTGTCACGTTCCTTCTGTGACCTTGGGTGAGCCATTCCAGCTCTGTGTTTTCAGGCTGGTTATGCAGCTGGGTGCAGGCTGTGAATACTGTTCAGCTGGTAAAGCTCACAGGGCCTTAAGTTCTCTGGGCCTCAGTTTCACTGGGCTTTAAAAAAGAGATTAATACCATATCTAGAACTTCATATACAGGTGAAAATGTAGTATAGAGCTGTAATTATGCCGGTATAGGTGTATTGTAATATTTTGCCATGTAGAAACATCTTGCAGTTGTTACTTCATATCTCCTTCCAGGAACGATGACGAGGTAAAAGCCAAAGTGCATGTTAAATAAATCAGTTTTGTTTCACCCCTGCATGGTCAGGAAGAGAGCCTTTCCCTTCCTCACCTGGGCTGCACACTTCCAGCTAGATCCACTCTCAGAGCAGACACTGTCCCATTCGAGTATAGTTCAAATTCATTTCGAGAGGGCCGTAGGGGTGAGACGAGGTTACCACAGACCTGATTGCACAAGAAGCCTCATGCGCTTCAATAGCTCTACTGGCATGAATCGGGAGTAACTGCAACAGTACCTACGGCCAGGATGAAGTCCGCATGCACATACCTGGGGAGAAAGAAGGGTCTGTTATTACTTTAGGATTACGAACTGGCAGTGAATCACCTGTAAGCAAGCGGCAGGATGAACTCCAGTTCAATAAGAGCGTTGCAGGAATTAACTTTAATTGCGATTCTCACACTCCTTGGCGCTTTCCTTAAAGCCCCAGCAGGCAGGACACCTCAGCCGCACTCCGGCGCGTACACAAGCGCCTTTTAAACCTTCCCCAGACCGGTGGCCGGGCCCTTGGGGCTAAGACACCGAGACAGGCAAGGCTCTAGCCCCCCGAGCTCCCGGCCGCTTTCCCGCCCCCGGGGGGGCGGCCGCTCGCCGGCGGCGGCGGGCG
>VZTM01017880.1:253379-349531 GCA_013400555.1 Jacana jacana | reverse complement strand
GGGTCCGCGCCGCAGCCGCCGCCCGTCCCCATTGTGCGCCCCGCGGGGGGACCAGCCGGCCAGGGCAAGTGCCCCGCTTTGGTTTTTTTTTTGGGGGGTGAGAAAAGCTTTTCGCCCTCGGCCGAGCCGTATCCCTGTCCGTTTCATGTGGGTTCCCTCCCCTCCCCCCTTCCTTTCCGCAGCCCCTTTCCCCTCCTTCCTTTCTTCCTTTCTTTCTTTTTTTTTTCCTTTTTTAATGACAAATCTCTGCTTAGAGGTCAAGGAAAGTTCACTTAATTTTTTTTTTTCCTCCCTATTAGAAGGTTTGGGTGCATGAGATTTTCCCTCCTCAGTGTCGTTTCTTCATATACGTGGGCTCTACAGCCATATAATCTTATCCTCAATATAGATCTTTAAAGCTTATTAAAATGTACTGGTGTGGAAATATTCAGGCATGCATTAGAAAGGATCTGGGCCAAATCCTGAGGGTTTTTTTTTTATAAACTGAAGTCAGTGGGAGTTCTGACTGAGGAAGGGTTGCTGTGCTTGCTCTTTTGTTAGTAGATCAATCTGAAGAAGATCTGTGGTCTGACCTTACAGTTTGCTTTTACTGTATCTGCATAATTGGAGCTTATACCAAAAAAACAGAATATTCACTTTGGTGTATTTTAGGAAAAAAAGATACTTCCTGCACGTAAAAAAAGGTAATGGTTTTATTTGGGGAAGAAGTATTGTTAGATCCAGGTGGGGAAGAGTAAAAGTAGATGTGTGTTTCAGATACAGGCAAATGGAAGAGATCATTGTGTGAAACATGTTAGTGTTTAATGGATGTTAGGACAGCTTGAAACTAGCATGTTTAGGAATAAGCTGTACTTCCAACCTGTCAGAGCTGATAGTTCAAATCTCTTCTGCACACAGAGCCGTCAAAAAGAGAAAACTTTGTTTTTTTCTTTTTTCCTCCTGACTAGTTACATGTATTTTTAAGCAGCACTGAATAATGAAAACTGAAGCTAACCCAGTCCACAGAGACCACTTTTCTTTGCAGGCGTGTCTGCCTGTAAATCTGCTAGTCTTCGTGTGGCTAACTGTTGGCACCTTCTCCTGTCAAACAGGAGGAGCAAATCATGTGAGGGAACCTGAGCTATTATCATTGACTTATTTTTCTCTTTTACTTGTCAGTAATTACTCTGCTGAGTTATGGGAGATGAGTTAGTTAATTGTGACTGATTAATACTCATTTTATTTTTTCCATCGAACTGGAGAGCAGTGCTACGAAGCTCTTCAGAGGTTCTCACTGGATTTTAGTGCAAGTTTTGAGTGCTTGCTTCTTTACTGTGACTGGAAGAGCGTCAGTATGAAAATGAAAGATATCTAGCCCCTTTTGAAGTTCTTTCTTTGGTCTTGGGGTTGAAGTCTTGCACTTTACCTCAGATTGTAAGTAGGCGCTTGAGAGAAATTTCCCTTGATTTGAGTGATCCAGAAGCCTTCCACAGCTACCAGAGAGGATCGGTTCAAGGCATGATCAGGTTACCCGAAGGGTAGGGATTTGTCCTTGCTTTGGTTTTAACCCTATCAACCATTGGGTATGTAATCAAATATATTTTTTCCTACTCTGTCTTGTTCTACTTGCCTTTCTGCCTACCCTTGAAGATGTGATGATCCAATACATTTGAGAAAAGTGACTGAATAAACAGATAGAGATCTTTCTGTATAAGTATTAACTATCGAATCAATTGTTTGAAAGCTGTGAGTGTAGAGTTTGCTTTTCCTCTGCAGTTTGAACAGAAAGTAAAGAGTTGAACATAAAGAAGAGCAATACAGAGGTTAATAAAAGTGCTACTTGTGTTTCTGAATACTGGGAAATTATTTAGATTAAATCACAAGTTTCTTTGCTTGGTATAAAGATTTAAATTTAAAAAATGAAGAGGTTGTGACTTTTGTTTAAATGAAGTCTGAATGCACTGCATATTACATGCAGCCAGTGTTCTGCTCTATGAAGCCCGAGTTGTGTGTGTAAAATAAAAGCTCATTTGAGTAGTCTTACAAGCCTAATGGAGGCATCATCTCAGCTTTATAAATAATTTAAGTTGTGTATAATGTGGAGTCCCCTGAGACTGCAGAGAAAGCATCATTACCAGCCTTTTCAACCTGCTGGAGATCTTAAATTGATTTACAGCACTGAACTGGTGCAAAATGATACATCAGGATGACACAGGGTCAACCTGTAAAAGTCTGTGATGTGAGCCCGTTAGTTCAGTCATCATAATTAAACCATATTATGAGGGCAGTGAAGCAAGTGTCTGTGACATGTCCTATTGTGTTTCAGATATGGGTGGTTTAAGAATCAAATAAAGAGAGCACCGGGTTTATTATTTAAGTTATGCAAAGAGTAGTTGAAATTAAAGCTTGTGGCCCTGTGAAGAATAAATGCTGAACCAATTTAGGTTGACTCTTAACCTCTTTCTTGCAGTCATTAGCAACTGAAATAGATGAAGGTATGTGCAGCTTGGAGGTTCGTGTGGCGGGGGGAGGTGGTAGTGAGTGAATCTCTTTGAATTTTATATATCCTTTCTCAAGCCTCCAAGTCAGCTAGACTTTACCTGCAGACTGTGCTATCAGATACCAAAAGGACAAACAGGCTAATTATTTGGGCTTTTTCCACCCCCCCTAGTGTTTTTATCCTACTAAAGTTTGTAACTGCCTCTTGAAATGTTCCTGCAGATTGGAGTTCTTGTAAAAGGCAGAGCATCTTAATCATATCTTTAACTATATGACCAAACTTATTGTAGAACAGACACTGTAATTTTGAATATGGTTTGGTATAGGTCACTACTTTTCTTAGGGAAGGCAGCTGTGGCTTCAGATTCATGTTTCTGCTCCAAATAGCTTAGAAAGTAGCAAGCCACAGATTTATTGTATATTAAACATCTTAGGTCTTGCTGTTTCTGCTGATAAAATCACTATGAAGTATTTTGGGAAAATCCTGCTAAAACTCCATTTTCTTCTTTCTCCTGGTCAGTGTGCTCCTTAGTGATTTGAGGGATTTTCACGTATTAAGTGGTTAAACCAACTCTTCGTACCTAAATCAAGGTGAACTGCGCTGCATCTCCTGAGCTTCTCCCAGCCTAGAAAGAAACATCTCTTAATTTTAGTCACAAATGTAACTAAAAAAATAATTTAGAGGGATACAAGAGGAGCAGAGAAAACCTATGGTCACTAGTGGTGAGAAAGCCATTAGTCTCCCAGGTTTAGTTGCATCTCAACAGGGTGTGCTTTACCTAAGGTGCTTTCAGAGTGGCTGATAAAAGAATTAACACCTGCTTTTGGGTGTGGTGTCTTCTAAAATGTGAATGTGTAGATGTAGATGAATAAATGATACTACCTTATTGATGAGAGAACCATAAAATATGTGGAAATTGAAACAGTATTTCACAAATTGCTTTATGGTTAATGAAGAGATTCTACTAATGTTTGTGGGGCTTGGGGGTTTTTTGTTTGTTTTTAAACTTCTGGTTTAAGTTTTGCTGACAAACTCACCCAGTTGTGCTTTCAGAGCAGGGAAAGGTCTGTTCTGTCTGTAAAAAATTCACTTGTTTCCCTGTAGTAGCTGCAGCCTAGTATCCTTCCACTGGCCTTTCTGCTGTATGTAGCAGTGTCTGAAAAAATTGAATGCATGTAAATCTTAATAAAGCTGATCAGCGGTTCCTGGAAGTTTACCTTCAAAGCTTACTGCACAGAAAATTCAAGTCTAAAACCTAAACAGCAAATAATTGGCACGTGTGGCTTGAAATGCTGGTGAGTTTAAGGCTCACCTACATTGGCATCTTGCACTTCTTTAGCTATTTTGCTCCAGCTACAACACTGTAACTTTAGAACAACATTGAGGATTTTTATTTTAGAACAGCAGGTTTTGCTTGGAATGGAAAAGAAGTTATTTTCAAGTTGATGCTTTTTAATTGGTAGAGTTGTATCCCTGCAGGCTGTTGTATTTCCATTAGAATGTCACTATTCTTCAAGATTGAAAACAACCAGAGAAAATGTTAGATTGGGGCTTTTGTGAAGAGCTTTGCGGAGGGTGGAGAGGGGTGAGGAGAAGGACACTCTTGGTTGCTAATGGCTGCCACAAAGATCCCTATCCTCCTCCTCGGACAAATGTTAATTTGCATTACAGAAGCTTTTCGAGTTTGTGTGTATTTGAGTGGGGGGTGTCTTTGTTTTTTTTAACAGGATAGAGAAGGCAAACATTTAATAAAATAAACAGGCTAATTTTAAGGAACGTAAAGCATTTTCCAGAATGAACCCAGATCGTACAGGGTCTCTCCCTGCTTCAGTTTTCTGCCTG
Organism: Jacana jacana; assembly: GCA_013400555.1. NCBI lineage: Eukaryota > Metazoa > Chordata > Aves > Charadriiformes > Jacanidae > Jacana > Jacana jacana. Next base: position 345,210 of record VZTM01017880.1, on the reverse strand, counting down.
CATGTGGTGGCTTTGGAAGTGCCTCATAGTTGAGTAAGAGCAAAGATGGAGCACACTGCTTCTTCTGATGAGACTGTGTGAGGGCAACTATTCAGTGCACGTATTGAGTTGTGTAGATGGGTCCTTTTTCCTTTTTTTTTTTTTTTTTTTTTTTTTTTTTTTTTTTTTTTNNTTTTTTAATTATTATTTTATTTTGGAGAAGGAGGCAGGATGTGTGTCAGGTACTGTGGCGCTGGGATTGCTATGGTGGAAGTGTCGTGCAGCTGTGTGACCGCAGCGCTGGCCCTGGATAGCTGTACTGTGTGTGACACAGCTGCTGGGTTGAGCCATCATAAAATTACCAAGGGTTTTCTACAAGTACAGATTCCTTTACTTGGTTGTACTCTTCTTGAGAGTGCCCTATCTTGGACACTGCATAAAAGCTGAATTTAGATCAAGAGTTGAAGCTTTTGTTGTTGTTGGGGTTGTTTTTTTGGTTGTTTTTTTTTTTTTTTCCTCTAGACTGCAGGGAACCTGACCAGTACAGCTATTCTGGACACTGCCATAATTCAGTCATTCTAACCTAGCTCCTCTGTAATTGTTCTGGACTGTGTGTCACTTTGATTTCAATATGGAATATCCACTTGGGAGAGTGATGTCAGCATAGATGTCACCAGTCTTTCTCATTTTGTTCTTCCCCCACCTTTTCCCTGTCATACACAGGCGAAGTCTGGAGTACAAGGAGGGCAACAAATTACTTTTAAACATGCCTTTATGTAAGTCATTACATCTAGGCACCTTTCAAAGCACTATCATCCAAAGGCAACTATTGTGTTGACTTGGCATGTAAGCAGATCATTAATGTGGTTCACCGGTGATTTCTGAAGCATTATTTCATATTTCTGAGCTTATAAAGGGAGTGTTCTTCCCAACATGGCAGCAGATGAGACCGTCTGAGAACGTCAGTATAGACAGTCTGAATTATAGCACTTAATAGTATTCAGAAGTATTTAACTTACAAGTCTTTGTCATTAAAATCATTAAAATGCCAATCCACATCAGAGCAGTCTATGAACTATCAATCCAGTGGTGGGTAATTTGGAACCTGTTAGAATTTTTTTACAGTGCTAAAGTGATTAGAGACAGAATCAGAGGATTTCACTGTCTGCTTGCTTCTGTCCCCAGCATGGGTGTAAGAAACATGTCTCCCCTCCAGATTTGACTGGCGAACTTTCTTTCACTGCTCAGAACTACTGTTAGACTGTTAGAGTGGAAGCTGAAAATGCATCCTCTTAAGACAGATTTTTTTTTTTTTTTATGAGTAGAGATTGGCTCTCAGGATTTACGGTATTAGAGTTTCTTCTACAGAGGTTGCAAGGCCGAATGAGGTGTTCAAAAGCTCATCTAGGGAGATGACAGCGAAAAAGCCTGTGTGCACACAGAACTAATGCTTGACAGTACAGAAGTGGGTCAAAAAGTTCTTTATGAATTCAGAGGATCCTTGCTGTTCAGGTTGCTTGAGGCATGCAGCAACCACAGCTGAAGATATTTTTGCTTTTCATCCTCACTTCCTTCCATATTGGGAATTAGTATCTCATTCTTCTGTGTTTACATGATGATGTTTTTCTTGCTAATCATTTCAGGCTTGTGATTTCAAGCATTTTAAGGCATTGACAATAATAGCAGCATTTGTGATTCTGTGATTCTGTCTGGTGTAGTGTGATGAAACCAGGGCATGAGATTCTTAAGGATACCTTATTTTTATGCTGGTATCATTGTAGGGATATTCACACTTCATAGGTATGCTCTGTGTTCATGTGCTCATATGAATGCCTAAATTCATTTAACTTTCAACAGTAGTGAATGTTATTTGGATCAGATAAAGATAGACTAAAGCTATATATAGTTGAGAAGAGCCTGTAAATCTATCAAGGTGTGTGTACGTAATAACTATTTATATATAAATAAATACTTAAGTGCTTAAAAGCATAAAATCAGTTTTGGTTAAAGATGAAGTAAATAGCTGGAGAATCATGTTGCAGCAAATTGTGGCTTCCACTTAAATGTGTTTCTGAGAATGATAGGAGGAGGGAACATCTGCTGTTTGGTCAGATGCTGTTAGTGAGTTGCATATTTGACTTTGTTCTACCAATACATTTCACCTTTGTATCTGTTAGGTTTCATTTGAATATTGACCTGGGAGGAATTAATGCAGTGTCCTTCCTTGCCATCTTCCATTTCTCTTACTAGTAAGTACTTTGATTCAGCTGCCATGTTGAGGGACAAAATATGTGGTTTGTAACTAGCTGTACTTCCTGAGGCAGTGGAAAGAGGGCTCTCAAAAATTTTCTTGAAGACAAATGAGGAAGTGTGTGTGTGAGAGGGTGGAAGGTGGTGTGGAACTGACATCTGCTGTTTCACTTGATGGTTTAATTCTCTGTGGTGTCCCTGTAAATTATAAAGCTGAATAACAAAAGTGTATGGGTTGGGTTTTGGTTTTTTTTGGGGGGCTGTGGTTTTTGGTTTTGGTTTGTTGTTTTTTTTTTTACCCCTGTCCCTCTTTTCTTTCTAACTCTCCTAAGCTGTCACAAAACAAACTCTACTTGCGTTTTGGTAGCACAAAAGCATTGGCAGAACACATTTGCTCACTATAGGCCAGTTGCCTTTTTTACAAGGGTTTCTGTGCTGTGTTGTATGAACCAAGAAAATGACTTTCAAGCTAGGCCACTAGCTGAGGCACCTGCTTAGGAGTGTAGATTTTGCTTGCAGGTCCTGAAGAGTTCCTAGAAAGTGGCCCATCAATAAAACATGGTTCTATTTGATGACAGGTCTTTCTCTTGGTATCTAAATGCTCCGTTGTGAAATTCGACCTATTTTTACCACATTGTGGTTTCCTGACTGAAATCAGTTTTGGTTTGATTTTATTTTAACTTAGGGGGAGGACTTTTTCTCTTCAGGTTAGTACAACCACAAGTTGTCTGATGATTTTTTTTTTATTTTTATTTTTGTTTCCTCCTTGTTGATCTTTTCCCATGTGTATTAAAATTAGTCAATCTATCTTGCTTTTCCAGGTGGGCTGGGAGTCAAACAGTACCTGAGCATGACAAGGGTTATTCAGGGCTGCTTACGGTATCTAGGACTATAGTGATGAGCATGGTAAGAGGGGAACCTCTGTAGATCAGAATCGGTAGCCCACAAGCAGTGAAAAAAGGGGTGGAAAAGTGACTTCTTACCCAGGGCTATATGTGAAGCAAAGTAACAAATGAGGACAAGCGACTTGCATTTTTAATGGAATGGAGCCATACATGAAGCCAAACCTCAAGGATACAAGCAGTGAAAGAAGGGTGAGTGAGGCAACTCAGGAGACTTCTGGGTGCTTTAAAAAGTATTCTAAAAGTTATATAAAATTTGGAGAGGGATTATTTCTTACCATGTTTTTCTCTGCTTTGTCTTCTGCTCTCCCTGGTCTGTATTTGAAATTCTTAAAAGAATTACAGTAAAGTCACAGAGCATTTTAAATAGGATTTGGTGAAGTGGTCAAAATCAGGGAAACAAGCAGGCTGATTGAGATTTTCATAATACATGGGAATCTTCTTTTTAGAATTCTGGACAAAAATTCTATCCTGTATTGAAATGTATGACTTTTGATTAATATCATTAAATGCATTGAGTTTGACTTCCTGGTGAAAATCCTGTATTACTTTAAAAAGCTCTTGTGACTCTGCCTATGCATGGCAAATACAGATTTGTCCCTACCTCTCCCTACTAGCATTTAATATGATTAGACTAGACTTCCACAGACCCCTTCCAAGCCCTGTCATTCTGTGATTTTGTGTTGTGCTGAAGCAGGCAGAGTTCTCTGCAGTTTTCCTGAACCAGTTGTTTTTCTGAATTGAACCAAATTCTTGTTTTCAAATAATTAGCCAGTGGGTGTTTTGAGAACTTCACAGAATCCCAGGATTGTTGAGATTGTACAGAACCTTTGGAGGTCATCTGGTCCAACACCCTGCTCACACAGGGCCAGCTAGGTTGCCCAGGACCGTGTCCAGATGGCTTCTTTTTTTCCTGTTAGATGACAACAGCATTATTGTTTTGTCACTACGGTGGCAAAAGTAGATTTGAAACTTACCTAGTCCTTCTCATAGACCTGACAACATGTATGTGACAGCTTCACATATTTTTGAATTGCTCAATGCAAAATGACATTACACTGGTTTAATTTTAAATGTGTAGTCTTTCAGGAAATCTTAAACACATTAAAAGTTTCTGCTTCCCTGCACAGGGAGGGAAGTGGAAGATGAGGGAGACAGAGGCTCAATTTGTGGCTTTACTGAGGTCTCGCCATCCATCTCCAGTGTTCAGGACCAGACTTTTATCTCCCTTCACACAGTCTCTTGGTCTTTCCTCTTGTTGTCAGACCCTTCTGTCTGATACAGATAGATAGGTGGAAAAGGCATTGTTTATGCCTGTTCTGCTAATTCCCTGGTGAATGCAGTGACAGACTACAGTACTTTGAAAAAAGTGAATTTTGATGGTTCTGAATGTTTCTGAAAATCTGGCTTACATATAGGTTGCCATCTCGGCTGTTACAGTTCCCTGTTTTGCATTTTTGCCTGCTGCTGCCTTTACAATCTGGCATACTTAAAAACAGGCCTGTATTATTCATGCTGGCTAGTGTCAGTGTTAAGTGCTTCCACTTGGATGTAATAGCCAAAGAAAAAGGCTTTGTCTTTATTAACCTACAAATATAATGTAATTATAGTTTCTGTATTGTGTTGTATTAGATTTCATCTGGAAAATATTTCATAAATACTCTCAGCTTAAAACTCTGTAGCCTGTGGTATTTTGGGGCAGATGGGTATGAAATGACTCTGCTTTTTCTTTCTGAAGTTTGCTCTCTAGTTACCTAGAGCAGAAGACAGTGGTAGCAGAAGGGGGCTGAAGTGCTTGCTACCAATATTTTGATAGCAATAATAGGAAAGACCAAGAGACTGTGTGAAGGGAGATAAAAGTCTGGTCCTGAACACTGGAGATGGATGGCGAGACCTCAGTAAAGCCACAAATTGAGCCTCTGTCTCCCTCATCTTCCACTTCCCTCCCTGTGCAGGGAAGCAGAAACTTTTAATGTGTTTAAGATTTCCNCCAGGACCGTGTCCAGATGGCTTCTTTTTTTCCTGTTAGATGACAACAGCATTATTGTTTTGTCACTACGGTGGCAAAAGTAGATTTGAAACTTACCTAGTCCTTCTCATAGACCTGACAACATGTATGTGACAGCTTCACATATTTTTGAATTGCTCAATGCAAAATGACATTACACTGGTTTAATTATAAATGTGTAGTCTTTCANCTGCTGCTGCCTTTACAATCTGGCATACTTAAAAACAGGCCTGTATTATTCATGCTGGCTAGTGTCAGTGTTAAGTGCTTCCACTTGGATGTAATAGCCAAAGAAAAAGGCTTTGTCTTTATTAACCTACAAATATAATGTAATTATAGTTTCTGTATTGTGTTGTATTAGATTTCATCTGGAAAATATTTCATAAATACTCTCAGCTTAAAACTCTGTAGCCTGTGGTATTTTGGGGCAGATGGGTATGAAATGACTCTGCTTTTTCTTTCTGAAGTTTGCTCTCTAGTTACCTAGAGCAGAAGACAGTGGTAGCAGAAGGGGGCTGAAGTGCTTGCTACCAATATTTTGATAGCAATAATAGGAAAGACCAAGAGACTGTGTGAAGGGAGATAAAAGTCTGGTCCTGAACACTGGAGATGGATGGCGAGACCTCAGTAAAGCCACAAATTGAGCCTCTGTCTCCCTCATCTTCCACTTCCCTCCCTGTGCAGGGAAGCAGAAACTTTTAATGTGTTTAAGATTTCCTGAAAGACTACACATTTAAAATTAAACCAGTGTAATGTCATTTTGCATTGAGCAATTCAAAAATATGTGAAGTGTTTGGTTATTCAGAACCAGCTAGAGCAGAGCTTGTTGCTCTAGGGATGAGGTGCGCTTTTGCAAATGGACTGAGGTACTCATGTCTGAGTGTGAGCTAACCTGTGTTCTGGATATCATTTAAAATTAAGGGGGTGGCTGCTCAACAAGATGGAGAGAATTCTTAGTAGTTTGGTTCCTCTCAAGCCCAGCCACAGATTTTGTAGCGTATGCTGGCTAGGGGACTTTGATGCTCATTCTGCTCTAAGCAAATCCAGCTGTTGTGCAGAACGTTTTTTTTTGTTGTTTTTGCCAGCTTGGGAAGGTGAATTGGCTGACAGACTGTAAGCAGGGTGGAAGTTATGTTGGAATACCAAAGCTGGCACAAGGGACTAAAGGCAAACCTTTTCTCTTCGGGTAGGAGCAAGCTGTTAAGGCTGCTCGTTTGCTTGTGGACCTGTGACCTTGCTGGCCCAAGGCAGCTGTTGGAGGTAGCCAGTTATAAATGAGTACTATAGTACTCCCAGATGAAGACTTCCTTAATGTCCTTGCCAAGGAAAGGTCTAATTTGCAGGGTTTTTTCCCAGATACTTATGTTGGTGATTAGCATGGTGAAGTTAGACTGCCAACAGTTACATCAGCCACAAAGCCCCAGTGTAGTTATATTGGCAGCAAAATGACAGTGATTAATGATGCAGCATATTTTACAGGGGGTGAGGGAAGATGGACACAGAGGAACACTTAAACAAGCTTTTCTGGTCAAATGCTGTTTTGCTGGTATAAACTACAAGCTATGTTAGAAATATTTTTCTAGTTTAATTCAATTGTATGAGCAGAGCACATCTAGTGCATGTTCTCTGTGAGACAGGACACATGTTTTTCCTCATGGGGAACAGAATGTCCTCCAAGTTCAACTTTTTAGCAGTAGAGACTTACTTTTACTTTTTAGAGGATCAAATAACTTGAAACAGCTGGCAGACCAGGTACTGTTAGCAGTGTTATCAAGAAACTAGAGAAGAGCTGTATACTAACTGTGTTAAAAATCCTTCTGTAAAAGCGAGCTGCTGTTACCAGAAACAGCTGTCAGTAAGACCAGTTAGGGCACCTGAAGATGACACATGCTGTAAGCAAGGTCACTGCTTGTAGCTTTCTTGTATTCTGCACCACTGCGTAAGTAATTGCTAAATTTTTGGCTGTCAATCCACTTTTCTCAAAATTGTTTTTTTTAATGGTATAAATATGCTAAAACCCTCTTTCTCTTATTACTGCTGGCTATTTAATATCTTCAAACATTTTGATTTTGTAATGTATTTCTTAACTTCAAGGAATTAGACTTATCTACAAATGTAAAATATAAACTTCTAGGTATTTTCTGTAGTGGTAGTGATGGAGTGAGGTTCTCCCTGAATTTCCTGGTAGCCTTCTACCATGCCAAGGAACTAGCTAGACCCTGGGGAGCCTAGCTGTAATATTTCATTCCTCTGGCTTGGCTGCAGGCTTCTTTGAGGTTTTTTTTTTTTTTCTTTTTTTGTGCAGAAGACATCCACTGTCTTAACTGACATAATCATTCCAGGGCTATTTACTACAGTTTACTGGATAACTGTTCCCTTTGCCTTTGTCCGCACTAGTTTATCAGCTATAACTCTTGCTCATGGTCAGACCCAGTGCGTCTCCTGTGGTTTGTGAACTGGGAGCAGTTGAGAACTGGGAGCATTGGTGGCAAGCTGCTTTGGCTGAAGTATTGTATTTCTGAATGTAGACGGGTTTCCAACATACCTTTGCCTAGCTTCTGTCCTCCCCTGGCTTGGGACACCAGGACTCTGAATCTTCCAGGCCAGCCAGCAGTCAGGGTTGTTTGAACCTAAAGGCTTATTATCTTGGGAACTGGGGAGTACTGGTTTCCACCCTGGAATTAAAAGCATCTAGATTACCATCTTACATTCAAGGAGCCTTCAATCTTTGTGTGCTCTTTTTATGCACTTTCAACCTAGAAGTAAGTAGTTTTGGAAAGCTGCAAGGCCTGGAAGTTCATCCTTGCAGTCTCACTTCATGACGTATTCAGGGCTTGGAATGTCTTCTGTACTAGGACAGCTATGACTGTTTATTCAGTAGCTGGCAGCAGTCAAAAATTTGGGAAGCATTATGGCTGTTTTAGCTAGCCTGCTGGTGACCCTGCAGAGCATGTGGTGCTCAGGAAGTGCTGCCTTTTGGTGTCTCAGCTGTAAAGTTACAGTACTGCAACTTTGCAAAACCTGAATTTTGAAACTTAAAACTGGTCTTGGAAAATTATGGTGGAGTGAATAATAAGTTGCTTTAATTCCATATGCAGAATCATACAGGCTATGTTAATTAAAAAGGATCACAGTTAAGGAAAGGGTACTGAGTAATTCTTTATGTGGCTTGATTCCTCTTCCAAAACCATAAAACGCTTACAGATAACCAGGGGATCAGATAGATAGATTACAGCCATTTTCTCCTGTTGTAAAACTTCCGTATTCCTGGTAAGCAATGTAGGAGGATATCTCCCACTTCCTTTCAGGCTGTGTGGTTGCCAAGTGTTGTATGAACTATCGGTTCCTATCTGTGGGTTGAAGCCTTTGTACAAAACCCTCTGAAGCCTTGATCTCAGGAATATGAGAAGACGGTTTGACGTGAGATTCTACAGATGTTCTGGCGCAGGGCTGTGGCAGCTGCTTTTCCCTCATCCTGCAGTTTTGGGGTTTTTTTATATCTCTGAATACTCACTTATGAGGGCACCCTTGTTTTGTGCCTTTAGAAGGCAGAAGGTATGCCTGTGACTTCTGTGTCTGTCCCCGGCCATTCTCTGCCACCAGTAGTTTGGTGCTTGTCGGCTGCGGTGAGTGCAATAGTGCCAGTGTGTGTTCCACTCTCAGCCCTCGTCCCTTTGCCCTCTGTCCCCTCACTGCAGTGGTTATCTGTTCCCGATCAGGGCAAGCTGCCTGCAGCCGAGTGACTTACTGCCCTCTTCCTCCATGGTGTGGAAATGTTGCCTGGGATAATGGCGTGTGCTCTCACAAAGCTGTCTTGGTGCCGTCCTGCCAGCAAACTTTTTGTCCCGATGGTCATCCCTGTGGGTTTCTTTGTCTAATGCTTGCCTCTCAATCAGTAGCCTTCAAGAGTTTTGTTCTCCACCTTTTAGCAGGAGAAGCTAAGGCTTGACGTGAGGAAATGGCTTGCCCAAAAGAAATATTTCTCCTGAGCGGCAGCCCAGTGCTCTCTGTGATATGCTGCATGCTGACAAAGTTTTACAGGCTTAGGTGTGGCAGGAAAAAATTGCACTGATAGCCAATTCACTTGCAGTCACTAGACTTCTTTGGATTAAAATGCTCCTGAGAATGGAGCTTTTAGACTTTATTGGTGAACCAGCTGTTGTCTGGAAGGTTGTTGGCTTCCAACCACGATAACGTGTGATACCTGTTCTGAGCTTTTAGTGCAGGCAAGCTTGGACTTGTATCTCACTTGCCAGTAAAAGCCCTGATCAACCTAGGCCTGTGCTTGTTGGAGTATTTTAAACATGAACCAAAAGTTTCCTTGACTTTCCTTGATCTCAAGAGGGTTCCCATAAATTTGTATTTCTCTGTAAATCATAACCTTTAAAGAGTTTAATTTTCCACTGTTTAAGATGAAGGGGCATCTCTAAATACTGTGATCTTGTCTTCTTCCATCTGTAAAGGGTCTGGTGGCTTGGCAGATATCAAGATACTGCCAGGGAGTATCTGCTGCCATGTGGTAGCACGGCTGCTGCTCGGTGTTCCAGGGCCCAGGAGCGGACAGGGGTTTGTGTCATCGGAAGTCCAGTCCCGGTTTTCAGAAGGCCACTAATGGCATGCTGTAGTTAAATGATATTTCATTGGACAGTGGAAGTCAGGCAAATCTCGATGTTTGTTTCTGCACTGTATAAACTTGGCTTGGAAAGCTGTATCGTCTTTAAACACTTTCTCTGTCCAGAATGTTAGTTGTGAAGTGAAGGACACTTCATGAAATTTAATGTGTCTTTCACTCTGCCTCTTAACATTTTAGAACCTGATGAAGAAGCAGTGTATTAAACGTCATTTAAAGGCAAAAATCGCCCTCTTAGTTTTTGCAGATAAGACAAAAAGGAAGGAAGAGGAGGAATCCTTTTCATGAAAGTAAGGCTTGCATCTCATGAAATGCATTGAAATGTCTTCAATATTGGCAAACTGAAGAGGGTATTTTTAATTCAGGTGTGTAAATGGTGGGTGGGGGACTAATCTGTGAAAAGAATTAATTATTTATTTTAACAACTTTCCTTTTTTGGTTTGTTTCATCAGTTTTGTTCATCTGCTTTGTTGAGGCTTGACCTAGTAACACTTTTATCAGCGAATAAGTAATTTTTCCTTCTCAGTTTTGTTGTCTTTTGCTTTGGTGAAACGTTCTGCTTTAAAGCTGGAGATTTTGAGCTGTAATTTAACATCTTTACTTAATCTCTGATAAATGAGGTCTGGGTCACAGTCCTTAGAAGCGGTTTAATGCAGCTGATGTAACTGTACTGGTGTATGCTCTTGGTGAAATGAATCATTTGTAGGAGGGGTGGCTCACATGAGCTGGGCATAATTGGAGTGCCTTTGGTGGGGTTCCCTCCTTAAAAACACCCCGATGGAGCACGACTCCAGCTGGGGCTGACAGACCCGTTTCTAAATCTGTGCAGTCTGTGCTAGGCCTGCAGTGAAGGCAGTGAAGACAAAGAACATCTTGCGTTTCATGAGCTTTACTCGAAAATTTTGATGCCTGAGTGGTGATGGACATTTTTCTCTTTGTTTCTAAAGGTTTTCCTTTATGCTGCAAGTGTACGTTTTCATTACAAAACAAAAAATAATAAAAGAATCCCTGAAAGTGACATGTCAGTAAATTTTTCCCGTCTCACCTGTGAAGGAAGTTCCTCCCGCCCTGTGCTGATGAATTGGAGGGAAATGCTTTTTTCAGCTGATAAAAAGAAATAAAATTCCATGCCCTTCCCAAAGGAGGTATTCAACAATTGACAAGTGGCGTGGGACCATGTGTTGGTTTGTAAAAGGATATAGTTTGTAAAGATGTTTCCTTTGATGCCTGTGATGAATATGGATGTGTTTCCGTTGGAGAGGGTTTTGATTAAATTATGCAATTAGAGCTGACCAGACAGATCTAAATATAGGAAGAGGTTTCAGTTATCCTGCCTTTGTGTCTATTAACACACACACACAGATGTGTGTTTGTTATTGTTGTAAACAACACCTGTTTTCTAAAGACAGTTCAAAAAGTCAGGGAATGGTCTTTGTGGAAAAGGGAGTGGTCTTTGTGGAAAAAGGGAGTTATATGGGAGTTTTATGATGAAAGGGAAAAAACCCCCGTGTTTTCTGCAGCTTTTTGGCCTTTTAGAAAAGGACTTCCAGCTTACTTTAATAGCTAGACTAGTCATGGCATCTTTGTGAATGTCCTATATTCAAAAAGCCGTAGCAGTGCTCCAAACTGGTCTATAGGCTGTTCTGCATTTTTTAGGACTTGTCCTTTGTCATCTATCAATGCTGAGTGAGCTCCTTGCCCGCTCCTGGGCAGTCCTAGTGCCTGGTGGGACAACCCCACAGCACAAGTGAAGTGATTAAACCTGCCCAAAAGATGCACAATGAAATACCTTCCCTGGAGATACTGAAGGTGAGGCTTGACAACCTGGGCAACCTGGTCTAGTTGGGGGTGTCCCTGCTGATGCAGGGAGGTTGGACTAGATGATTCTAGAGGTCCCTTCTGGCCTAGACCATCCTATGGTGTCGGTAATTCATTCTGTCTCTTGACATCTGTTTGGATAATTTTTCTCTTTGGAGCATTTTGCCATAACTTGAGGATTGTTTGAAGAGGTGCTCAGCTTGCAGAGAATGTGAAAAATGAAGAGTCCCCTCCTTTAGAAAAAAACAAACCTCATGAACCCTATTCTGGCAAGTTTTGTGGTTCACAGCACTGTATTCGTCTTATAGGTTATTTTAATGAAGTTCATAGTTTTGTAATCCCGTTTGTGCCAGAGTTTTGTCCTAATCATCAAATTACAGTTCCTTCCTGACTTCAGTTAAAATATTCAGTTGCAGTTTCTGAGATAATCTTTGTTAATGCATTTGATTCAGTCCAATTGCTTTCCGACACCAGAAGGGATTTGTCCACACCTTGGCATACGTTTTAATGCAGACTATCTGTAGTAGCTCTGGTGTACAGCAGGCTTACCCAGCTTCCTGACCAGTTAACTCTGCAAACTTGGTGTTAGTTTTTCCCCTGTAGTCATGGCAAGTCAAGTCAGCATAGTGGGGAGACTGGCGGGCACTAAAGGAAGAGCTGGCAGCTTGTGACTTAGCAGAGTCTCACATGTGTCTGAAGGCAGGAATAGGTAAAACTCACTGGTGCAAGCTAGAAATTTATCACTGCTTTTCAACTCTGGTGAAAGCTGCATCATTTGATGATCTGGTGATCATTTTGGAGGCTGTATGTGTTGGTGTTTCTTGTAAACTAGGAGCTGTGCCTTACTGGAGGTGTAGGTAAGACTTGCAAGATGTGTTCAAATTTGTTTTCAGGACTACAGTGTTTAATATGTCAAAACAATTGCAAAGGCACTGAGAAAAAGTATTCTTTATCAGATTTAATTGTTGGTGCGTTACTTAAAGCAGGGAAAGCACCTTTGTATTTTATCACAATTATGTATTTGCTTACAAAGACTTTTATGCCATTTTAGTTGGATTGTAATACGGAATTCAGTTTCTAATGTGTATGGAAACTGGGTGCTTTCTCTGGAGAAGCACCAGTGAGGTTATTATAAGTCTTTCAAATCTAGTCACTTCAAATTGAGAATGTAAAGTACAAATTCCGAAAAGCTGTAAGAATTTGCAGTTGTTTTATTCTTGTAGTCATGATAATCAAACCTTCAAGGGCAAGGATCAGTGCCTTGGCTGCCAGAAGCTGAGTGGGTGACGGAAAAGCTGTGGTTCATTGTAGAAACTGGCTGGACACTGTGTACTTGGTATAAGCTGTGATGAGCATTGGGAAGGAACTGGCAGATATTGGTAACATAAGGTTATTTCTTCATGCTCTGGAGTAACTGAGTAGTTGGGGTTTTGTTGTTAAGGTCACTGTTTCCCTCCTCCCCTCAATCAGGACGGCACACATTGGCCCTACTGTCTCATTTTGAACAAGTGATAAATCTGCTCTTTGGTCACACTCAGAACTCATGGATTTAACATGGCTTATCAAGTAAGTTAGAAGTTGTGCAAGTACTCCTTAAGGCAAATACTACCACCCTATTGGGACCAGCTAGCTATTTCTTACAAGCAGCTGTATGGGCTTCTGTTTTGGTTAGCTGGGGTGCAGTCAGAACCTGCTTTTGATGTGGCATTCTTGCTGTCCTACCAACTGCTGAACTAAAGGGTGTGCAAAGGTGTCTAGAATGATTTTGTCTGTGAGCTGAACAATGATACTTGGGAGGTTTTCTTGGAAGGGCAATCCCTCAGCCATATAGAGTGAGCAATGGTCCTAGAGGAGGTTTCACAGGCCAGGGCTGTTTTGGTTTGTCTCAGGATCCAAGACAGAGCCTACTTTACAGAACAGGCTAGAAGTGTCCTCCTTGCTCTTGCCAGGCTGAAGTAAGAGTCTAATGCAGTGTCAGGGAAAAAAGCTACCTACTCCTGTTAAGTATGCTGAAGTATTTTCAGCGCCAGTGTGCCCCTTTTTTCCTGAAACAATATACCTATCAGAGGTTAACACAGGATAGCATATTTAAGTGCTTTCTTGAATTCTTTCTACTATGTGAAGACATATAAGAGTTAATTTCTTCTTGTCCTTTTCAGAAAGCCAAGGGAAGCTAAGTCAGGTTTTGTATAAACTCCCTAATGACTTCTACAGCACTTTGAAATGAAACTTGCTTTCTTTTTGCATGTGTATTGTAATGCCACTGAGGCTTCTACCAGATTTCCATGTGTTTTTCCAAGATGAGCAAGATCTGATCTTCTACCATATGAAAGTGCGAAGAAAGAACTCTTTGATTAGAAACAAGAGTAGTTCAGCAGAAGTCTGACTTCTGCTTCTCTGGACTTTTTGTTTTACAAGTCACATCACTTGAAGAAAGAAATTGAAACTTCTTGCTGCTTGCTCCAAGAATAGGGCGCCAGAAGGAAGTTAGTGCACAATCTGTTGTAACACATTCTAGCATTACAGCTGCTTAGACTGCATGCTTTTTAGTAATACATGGAAATAGTTCTTGCAGGAGTAAAATGACAGCTCCTTGGCTTCTATGCCAAAGTCTGATCTTGTTTCTTTTTTTAAGAAAGCTCTAAATATTGTAATGAGTACATGACTTGCTGAAAAGACATGTCCTGGAGAGAAGGTAATTTACTAAATATTTTTAAAGCAAATTAAAATCTCTCTGCCGATATTTCTTTATATATTGTCAATAAGTAATGGACGCTGGAAGGAGGTATGTTGAATAAAATAAGATAAATTTCATTTAAAAAACGTAGTCAAAGACTAGACAGTTTTCTCCATTGATAATTATGTAGATTCTCTTCACTGTGGTTCCTGCCCTGTTTTATGTCTAACTGTGCTGAGCATGTATTAAAAATATTTAATGGGATCCTTTTTGCCTGCATCACTGAGCCTGTAATACAAATAATGAAATTAGTAGAAGAGTTAGAGCGGCCTCTTGTTTGCCTGAAACTTGACTAGGAGTTGTTTCACTTCTCCCCCTCAGGAGAGCATCATCTAATTGTCCTAACCCTTTCTCCACCTACCAAAAACAGTCATTTATGCAAAGTGGGACAGTTTCCTATGGGATCTCCTGTGGGAATTTGAAAACAGTCTCGTTGAATATTTTACTGTCTGCTTAGTGTTGCTGACGGAGTAACTATCTCTTTGAGGGCTAGGAAAATAGAACTTCACTCTTGGGCATTTTGCTTAAATATGTTTAAACACAAGGCTGGCTAAACAGCTATCTATAACACTCACTTTTTGTAGGTTTCTCACAAGCTGTGTGCTGGTTTGTATGTTGGTCCAATGACTACACTAAAGACAGCAGCAGTGAAGGAAAACAAGTAAAGAAGCAGTGGGATTTAAATGAAGTTTGTTGATACCAACTATCCATCAGCAGACAGAACGCATAATAAAAAGTGCATGGGTTTTGATGGGGAAAGAGTGGCTGATAAGTGGGTAACAACTCAATTTTCTTTAAACTGATTCCAGGCTGCCTTTTGGAGAGTGTCCTGTTGCTTGGCTAGGTTTCTGTTTCAGTCCGTACCTCGTGATTAAGCGTACCTTTCAAGCTCTGGTGGTCACTCAGCTATTGGAAATACTGACTCCCATTTTCCCAGAAGGGCCTGTGTATTTGGGGAAGAAAGATGCAGGCTGTGTCATCTGCTGACTCGTGGTTTAATCTTTATTTTGCACTTCCAGCTGATAAGACTACTTTGTACAAAAGTAATACAGGAAATGATGCACTGTAAAAACCCAGAGTGGTAGAAAGGGAAACGGAATGTACTGGCAAGGGCTCAGCGCTGCGGACGCGCTCTCTGCTTCTTGGAAACTAAAATCTCCTCCTACGCTGCTTTTTTTTTTTGTAGCATAGTGCTGGTATTGGAGCTTAGTGTGAGTAGTACACAGCAGCCCGTGGGGTTTTCTCCACCCTTTCTTTATCCTGGGCCTTGTTCAGATCTTGGAGTGTGCTTAGACTTTGTTTGGGAAGGCAGAACTTGAGCAGGAGTCCCTGTGCTGGAAGCTGGTGGCCAGCTAGGTCCTGCCCGGCTGCATGACTTCCAAGCGTAGCTACAAGTACTGGACCTAACGCTACCCTGCCTGCTCTCCACTTGCTTCTTGCTGCAGTTGTAGCTACAGAGATGCCAGCTGTTAAGATGATACCAATCGATTGTGATGGTGAAAAATATGTTTCGGAGTGTATGACTGTGTGTGGGATGTGTTTGTTGAGGGATTTGATCTAAAAACTTTGGAAAACCTGTTCCTGTGGTCTGACTCCTTGAGGCTGTATCTGAATGTTGTCTTAGCAGAGCTTGTATAGTAGCTCATGTATTCTTGTATTTTGGGGCATTGATATAAACGTACAGGCTAAATAGGGGTATTTTTTTCTTCTGCACGCCAAGTAGGTCGGTCACTTGTTTTTAAGTAGCTAGGTGGAAATAGGTCAGGCCTAGGTAGAACTGTGTCCACATTCATTATCAGTATTGAAAGAAATTTGGATTGAGACTTAGACTTGGTACTTTTTTTTTTTTTTTTTTGTTAGAACTTCAAATATTTTAAATATTTTTTGTTTAATTTGAATGCATGTGAAGTAGAAAGCTTGGCTTGATTACTTGGTGATACACCACTGGAACATTTAACTTTTGTGTGGGGGACTTTGTATCATTTGTTTGAAAGGTACAGAAAAGGATTTTAGAATCTTGAGATTGAGATACAGACTATATAGGAGTTGAGAATTACTCTTGTTACTTACAAACACATTTGAAGCATGTGTACTGGGGTTCTGGTAATACGATTCACAACTTTTTAACTTAACAGTGTGTGTAAGGGTAGTGTATACCTGGGGCACAGACAGTGACAATAATGTAGTTTTAGGTCACTTAACAGAATAGCACATACCCAGGTAACAAAATAAATTCTTAAATTTGCCCCAGGCCCATGCAAGTCTTCCATTGCATTGACATTATTACTTCAAATACAATTCTAAGCATAAAAGGAGTAGCAAGTACCAGTATGAAATGAAGGTAGACATGGTCTGTGTTTTAGTCCATAATCATTATTCACATAAATATAGTTTATGCATTCAGCATAATAAGACTAAACCTTTGCAATTAGATAATTGTTTCAGTGACAAATTAATTTGAATCAAGTGGATGGTTTTCAGCTTAAAGTACTTCAAGTATAGTGATACACTGTGAAACCATTACAGTGTGTGATAGTTTAGGGTAAGTGTGGCACAGCATTTGCCATTTTAATATCTGCAATCTTTTCTTAGTATAACTATGAAATTTGGTCTGATGGAGGTATGCTGACACCTTGTATTCTGTGTATGTATAGTTGGATGGTTGGTTTTGGTTTTTTATGCCTTTCTTATGGCAACAAAAACATTCATATCCTTTTCCCTTTCCCCCTTCTTCTGCAACCTGTTGATATCCAGGATGCATTTCCTGTCTGTCTTCATGCTCTGTTTGAAAATCAGTGGGTTAGTGCTCTTTGTCTCATTTTCCCCTCCCAGTCAGTGCAGGGCCTTTCCTGCTTCCCCCAGCAAAGACTTTTGCCTGATCTCAGCCTGGGCAAGTAAGAAACTTGCTGCCCACGGCAAGGGCTTCTTCATACATGGAGTTCCTCCCCTTCTTCACCAATAGCTTCAGCCCTGTTCCACATCTCCCAGCTTGAGGACCACTGTGCCGTCTAAAATACTCTTATCAAGACTTCCTCCTGCTTCCCACTCCTTCATGTGTCCTTGAGTACATCAGACAAACATTGCAGTGGGAAGGGTCAGGATGTAATCGGTGAAGTAAGTTCATGATATCTTTCCCTCACAGTCTGCTTATGAGCTGCAAGGGCGTTTTGGTGGGGTGGGGAGATGTAGTGTTCTTTCTCATGTGAGATAGGTGATGGCAAGGGTCTTTCTAATTTCCTTTCTTTTTTGATTTGTTCCTCAGAGTAAGTTGGAGGTGAAGCTGAGCTGTTGTTGCTGTTTCAGATTGAGGTGTGCACAAGGCCAGTACATCTTTTTGAGCTGCATCGCTGGCAGTTTGGAGAGGGGGCATATTGCTTCTAGCTGCTCTCTAAAGTAAATAAATAAAATGCACTAGTGATCTTGCCCTTCTTTGAGATGTTTTGCTGGTTAAGGTTACAACAGCTGATAGGCAGAAGGAGTGCCCTTAAGACTTGGTGAAAGTCTTGGTGAAATGGTGAAAGACGAAATCTTAAGGACTGTTTTAGGCTAGATTTAATGTGTGTTTTTTGGAGTGTGTGTGGGAATACAGCCATGTTGTCTTGTGTTTTGGCTTTTCCTGTCAAGCTTCTTGTGGTACTGACTGAGGCCATCCTTGTGCACTGAGCAGAAGTATTGTTTGAAGCTGGCAAATGTAGTTGCTGTCCTCCATCCTGCGTGGCACAAAAATCACCTGAGGCCACACAGCAAATTGGATTAGTGAACTGAGCTGATGGGGAATTGTTGCACCACATACCTCTCCCCTCTGCTAACCCCACTTCCCCAGCCTCTTTAGGTTTTCATTATGCCATGTCTCTGTTTTCCAGGGTGATCACCTCATTTATTGAGGGCTGTTTCATGGAGAGGGATATATAGGGTTCAGCAGCAGACCCTGCTGCTTAAAAGCCTTCCTTAAATGTGCCCTGGGTCCCATTCTGGGGGCTGATGACACGTTTTGGTTTTTTTATGTGGTTGGTTGGTTTTTGGTCACACAACTGGTGTAGGTTGGGGGACATGTTTTTAACTGCTGTATGTTAATTTAAAAGGTAAAATAATTTTTTATCTTCCTCTGATATTCTTCTGCAGGTTCTCAGTTGGAAGGATTTAGAGTAATGAGAGGGTCATGTCTATCAAGGGGGGATGTCAGCACTTCCTTCCTGGGACTGGAGGACTGAAAAGGAGAAAGGACCAGAATTATTGGAGGCAAGCTGGTTTTGACTACTGACACAGTCTTCTGTACCCTGTTGGTGTTGGAAGAACAGGACAGTGTCTTCTGTTTGGTTCTGCGGTATCACCACAGCGGTGTCACCATGAATGTGACAAGTTTATTCTCCTTCACCAGCCCAGCAGTGAAGAGGCTGTTGGGATGGAAGCAGGGAGACGAAGAAGAAAAATGGGCAGAGAAAGCTGTTGATGCATTAGTGAAAAAACTGAAGAAGAAAAAAGGTGCTATGGAGGAGCTGGAAAAAGCATTAAGCTGTCCTGGTCAGCCCAGTAACTGTGTCACAATTCCACGTTCCTTAGACGGCAGGCTTCAGGTTTCGCACCGGAAAGGGCTACCGCATGTAATTTACTGCAGAGTGTGGCGCTGGCCGGACCTGCAGAGCCACCATGAACTAAAACCACTGGAATGCTGTGAGTTTCCCTTTGGTTCAAAACAGAAGGAGGTTTGCATCAATCCCTACCACTACAAGCGGGTAGAGAGTCCTGGTAGGTTCTTCCTTGTTTGTACCTTTACACCTTATCTGAACAATGCGAAGTATGGCAATTAATCATGTGACTCATCAGCTTAAATAAGCAAAAGTGGCTGTTTGCACATGTCAGATTCTTCCTCTGCAGTTTATCTGGATGTAAGCATAATTAGCAGTGCTCCCTTTGACGTGGTGAATACTTCAGTTGTGTAAATGTTTTATCACTATACTCATAGACCTAATACGTGCTTCAGGCTGCTGGGTCTGCTGTCCCCTGGTTTTGCTGCCAACCACTGTCCCTCAATTAACTTGTTTTTTACTGAATTGTGCAGATCAATGAATCTAGATGGAACTTTTGCAGGCTAATGTAAAGGGTTATTGCAGTCTGCATGAAAACCATTCTGTGGTTGTCGTATTCCTGTTTCCAAATTTTTATGTCACTTCTATCACTTTTGTTTCCTCATTGTATAAGAGATAACATTGTCTTTAGAATTTCGCACAATTTTGACCTTTTGAAAAGACTGTGATTGTAGATAGCAGAATATAGTCCCCTCAATTTAAAGCATTGATGGCAATGCTTGGTTGCATGTGAAGTTTTACTGTCAGCTGTTCTGTAAGTGCATATTGCTTGCCTGTTACTCACTGCCCCACTTCTCTTTTATGGTGCAACCCATTCTCTCTGCCTCCTCTTCAAAGGCCAAACCTTTCTTTGGTAAATCTGTGCTTAATTTCACTTAGGCGGGTTTATTACCAAGAAATACTTCCAGGAACTAAGATGAAATGTGCTTGGATGTATCTACACTAGTCTCCAGCTACTTGACAGGTTGCACAGGGACATCCACAGAAATGCACTGAGGGTGTGGGTGGACTTCCCTGGTTTAAATTTCAGAAGTGCATCTGTTTTAGTCATTTCATAAGCTGTGCAACTGTCTCTGCAGAGCGGCAGAGGTGGTTCAAAAACTACAGTGGAGACAAAATTGTTGTAAGATTGTTCTTCTATGGATGGAAATTGCATTTGTCTTGGGTCTGCAACACAGTGCGTATCTAGATGTTAAATATTTCCCTTTGGTGTGTTAGTATTAACTTGGGAATCATGTGAATTGGCAGAGGTAATACCTATGTATGTATGTGTGCAGCAGAAGCTTGAACAAAGGAACTCTGTGCTGGAAAAACAGTTCTTTGAAAACGTTAAGAATTTTAACATTTTTTTTTTTAAATTTAAACAATAACATGTTAAGCAGAAGTGGAATAGTAAAATACTCGTGGCCTCGTACTGCTAGTTGTCTGCTTATGTCTGCATTAGCTACTGCATTCAGTATTCCAAAATACTTTAAATTAAGATTCTGGAAAGACATCTGTTTCTGTCAGATTGAGTAACAGTTGGGCTCTTACCGTAATGTCAGATGACATGTTCTGACTCATTTTGCTTTAATCTTGGAAACAAATACTGAGTTTGAGAACATTCTCGTTTGAACCATTTATACCTTATTTAAAAATCTGTTATTTGTAAATGTCCTGACACTTCAATGAGATATGCAAGATAAAAATAGATTAAAACTTCCAAAAGGTATCTAACTAAAAGGTACATTTTAGTTGAGTGCTGCTAAGTAATGTTTAAGTGGTTGGAAGGCTGGGTTTTGAGTGTTAGCACATCTTATGAATTTTGTATTTGGGGAACAGAGCAAAAAGTTATTAACTGTAAACCTGAATTTTAAAGATTGCTCTTTAATTATTTTTTGATAAGATAAAATTCTCCCCATTCATGTATCTACAGAATTTCTGCATGTAAAAAACCCAAACAGTAACTTAATCAAGTTGCCCACAGTAGGAGAAGATTAGGTTCGAGACCATCTAAGGAACCTGAAGGTGCATAAGTCCATGGGACCTGAAGAAATCCCTCCATGGGTCCTGAGGAAGCTGGTGGACAAAGTTGCTAAGCTGCCTTCCATCATATTTGAGAAATCATGGCAATTTGGTGAAGTTCCCACTGACCGGAAAAGAGGAAACATAACCCTGGTATTCAAAAAGGGAAAAAAAGGAAGACCCAGGGAACTACAGGCCAGTCAGTCTCACCTCTGTACCTGGCAAGATCCTCCTGGAATCTCTGCTAAGGCATGTGGAAAATAAGGAGGTGATTGATGATAGTCAACATGGCTTCCTGCCTGACAAATTTGATGGCCTTTTACAATATTGTCACAATCCTGGTAGACACGGGCAGGGCAACAGATGTCATCTACTTATGCCAAGCGTTTGATGCTGTCCCACAGGACATCCTGGTCTCAAAATCGCAAAGTTATGAGTTTAACAGATGGACCACGCTGTGAATCAGGAACTGCCTTGGTGGCTGTACACAAAGGGTTGTGGTCAATGGCTTAGTGTCTGGGTAGTGGCCAGTGATGACTGGTGTTCCTCAGGGCTTGGTACTGGGACCACTGCTGTTTAACATCTTTGTTGGAGACATGGACAGTGAGATAGAATGCACNTTGAACTGGCTCTGATGTGATAGCTAGGTAGAAAATAAATCACGGGAAGCAAGATATTTTCCTTACACAGAACGCAAAATATGTGTGGTTGAGACAATCTGTTCTAACTCTTCCTCCCATGTTAAGTCTTCCTAGAATTATGACTTTAATGAAGAAGAGGACGTTCTTTAAACTGCTCTGACAGACACGGTAAGAAATGCATACAATCATTTTTGGCAGCACACTCAAGAACTCGGGGAGAAGTGAAAATACTCCACTTGTCAAGATCTGGAAAAATGCATTTGCTATTCTCTGTCACAAAAATGGTTTCAGTCTGTTAGATATTGTGGAACAAAAGGGTAAAAAACTAAATTTCATGCTTAGAAGAGCAATGTTCCCAGAAGAGTAATTTCCATTTGCAAAAACTAGTTGTAGTTTGCTAAAATGAATGGAGATATTCTTACAATTAATGCCATTTCCTTATGCTGATAGCTTCAGTGCTCAGGCCTGAATATGACGGGGACATGGGACAGGTTGAGGGAGCTGGGGTTGTTCAGCCTGGAGAAGAGGAGGCTCTGGGAGACCTAAGGGCAGCCTTCCAGTACGTGAAGGGGGTCTACAGGAAGGCTGGGGAGGGTCTGTTTACAAAGGCCTGCAGTGACAGGACGAGGGGCAATGGCTTCAAGCTGGAGAAGAGCAAATTTAGATTGGATATTAGGAAAAGGTTCTTTACGATGAGGGTGGTGGACCACTGGAACAGGTTGCCTGGGGAGGTGGTTGAGTCCCCTTCCCTGGAGATATTCAAGCTGAAGCTCGACGAGGCTCTGGGCAACCTGGTCTAGTTGGGGTTGTCCCTGCTGACTGCGGGGAGGTCGGACTAGATAACCCTAGAGGTCCCTTCCAGCCTTGACCAATTCTATGGTTCTACTCTACTCTGGTGAGACCCCACCTTGGAGGACTGCATCTAACTTTGGAGTCCTCAACAGAGGAGGGACGTGGACCTGTTGAAACAAGTCCAGCAGAGGGCCATGAAGATGATCAGAGGGCTCAAGCACCTCTCCTGTGACGTTATGGCAGAGGGAATTGAGGTTTTTCAGCCTGGAGAAGAGAAAGCTCCGAGGAGGCCTTATAGCAGCCTTCCAGTATCTGAAGGGAGCCTACAGGAGGGATGGGGAAAGGACTTTGTCAGGGAGTGTAGCAATAGGACAAGGGGTAACAGCTTTAAATTGAAAGAGGGGAGATTTAGATTAGATACTAGAAAGAAATTCTTGCCCGTGAGGGTGCTGAGACTGGAAAAAGTTGCTCAGGGAAGTTGTGGATGTTTCATCCCTGGAAGTGTTCTGGGCCAGGCTGGATGGGGCTTTGAGTGACCTGCTCTAGTGGGAGTTGTCTCTGCCCAAGGCAGGGGGGCTGGAACTTGATGATCTTTAAGGTCCATTCCAACTCTAACCATTCTATGACCTCATTAATGTTTATGGATATGTAAAGAGTGAGTATCAGGAGGATGGAGCCAGGCTCTTCTCAGTGACATCCAATGATAGGACAAGGGGCAACGGGTGCAAGCTGGAGCATGGGAGGTTCCACTTGAATATGAGGAAAAACTTCTTTACGGTGAGGGTGACTGAACACTGGAAGGGGCTGCCCAGGGAGGTTGTGGAGTCTCCTTCTCTGGAGACATTCAAAACCCGCCTGGATGCATTCCTGAGTGATCTGATCTAGGTGTTCCTGCTCCAGCAGGGGGATTGGACTGGATGAGCTTTCAAGGTCCTTTCCAATCCCTGATATTCTGTGATTCTGTCATTCTAAGCTAGATTAATTCGAGGTAGAAATAAAATTATTCCCTTTTTGCCCAGACAATGCTCTTATTCAGGAAAAACTAGATATTCTTGGTAATGGGCAACTAACAGGCATCTGGGCAGTTTTCCTGTGAACAATAAGGCTGACAGAGCTGGCAGAAGTATTCAGCCTTTCATAAGCTTAATGTGCTGCTCTAAGCACTTGAAATATTCTGGAGATAGCTGCTGACCAGGAGCTAGTGCACTTTTTGTACTTTTAACAGCTTGTCCAAGTGTGATAGTGGGGTTGAAACCCATTGTGGTTTTACTGAGGTCTCTGGCTGAGTGTGTAAAGAAGGGCTTTATATTTAGTCAGCCATAGGTCTGCCATTGTTTTGAGGGATATTTATGGAGATGAGTGGGAAGGCATGGCTTTTGGAAGCAGGTGGTATCTGAATTCCTGTTTGGCTTGGAGAACTGTGCTTTGTAACTTATGACTTCTTTTTTCCTGTCCCTTCCTTGTTCTTGCTGTCCTCCAAGTGTCATCTTTGTCTTCCATTTCCTGACAGTCACTCCCAAATTCTGCTAACCATTTTTCCCCATTTTTGCTAGGACATTAAAACACCATTATTGCTGCATAAGTGCTTATGCTTTGAGATTAATGGGTAGTGGGAATTCACATATGAGTCACTGTTTCCAACAGTGTATGGACTTGAGCGGATAGATTTGTGTTTCGAAGGCTATCATCACAGGCAGGAGGCTTAGAAATCTGTTTTCTCTTGACAAGACAAAAATTGAAACCTCGGATTTTCTACAATGTGTGTTTTGTGTGCAAGGTACATTGTGAAATTTGGGCTCTGCTTGATGGTGTGGTCTGTGTTTAACTGCTTTTTGCAGATCCAGTTACTGGAGAGCTGAAGCATACAGTGCATGCAGGAGATGGGATCTCTACGTTCACTCTTCTGCTGGTTGTTGTGTGATTTGTTTCAGTGTTTTGTAAGTTTTGAGGAGTGGATTAGCGGCCAGTCCTCAAACATGTAAAATCAGGTAACGCTTGATGTTGAGAAGTTAGTGCTGTAGCCGCATCTCAGTTTTCATGGTGCCAGAGGGATGCATGGGTTTTCTACCCTGATACCTGATTGCATCCTTGCTGTTTAGCTTGAGAAGATAAGCTTGGAAAACATGAGAATCGGCACACTGTAGTGTGTCTGCTGGCTACAAAGCTACACCTGAATCCAAACATGAGATTTTTCTGCTAACCAGGCTAGATAGGGACCAGTTGTAAACAATTGAGAGGAGGCAGAAAACTCAGCAGGCTCAAATAGAGAGAGCATGTGTCCCTGAGCACAGGCTGTGCAAGGAGGGGAACGTGGCACCTGGCAGGCATGTCAGTGTGACGTGGTGGTACCATATTTGTACCTAACCTGATCTAGCGCAGGTGCGGGTGCCCATCTGATCCTGTGGCAAGTCAACCAAGAAAAACTGAGCAGACAGAAAACTACTTTTTGGCACGGTTAGCTTGGCAAGCTTAATGCCCTGACTGTGGAGTCAGATGAGGGCAAGTTAGTGAAGGGGGCATGGGGTGGAGTTGAGGAAGAGTGGCCTTCCTGTGACAGTGGAACATTTGGGTCAGCCTGGTGGCCGCTAGCTGCCCCACAGGTGATGGAGACATGATCCATGGTGGGGTGCACAAGCAGCTCCTGCTCGCTGTGTTGTGCCAGCACAGCTGCTTGCATGGCCTCATGCTGAACCAGATCACAGTCACTTTTTCCCTCCCCTGCTGTGTTATCTTCCAGGCTGATCAGAGCAGCGCCAGGGCTCCCAGCGTGGCTGCAGGAACATCTGTACCAACACAGCCCTGCGAATGACATGTGGGATGGGGAAATGAGAGGAGAATGTAGAGGATGTTTTCCTCCTCGCTGAGAAGGGGAATACAACCTTGTACTCACTGCCAGGTCGAGATATGTTACATCCTCAAGATGTGTTACGGTAGCTCACTGCTGCTTTTTCGTATGTCTGTTGTGTGCAGAATTACTTCTGGTGCAGGGTAGTTAATGGCTGTCAAACTTTTCTCTTGGCAAGGCAAAGCAAAGCTTTTAATTAAGGAGGAGAGGGTCTGAATTTGATGGCTTTTCAAAACTGGCACGCTCAGCTGAACTGGTGTGCTCACTTGGCTGAATCTGCTTTTTGTTCTCAGTTTTTATTTTTTTGTTTAGAGGTATCTGGAAATCAGGCCCATACCTGGTTTGGGACTGTCCTTAAGTACGATCAAGACCTGGGAAATAATAAGGTGTACAACATGCACAGAGGCTGTGAGGAAAACGTGAACCAGGATGTTTCCTCATCTCTCTGAAAATGCCGCAAATGATCTCTTGGGTTTTGCTGGAGAGTGTGTAAAATGACATCTGGTTACTCCTGAGATACTTCCTTCCTTTCTGTTATTCCTTTGGTTTCTGTGGAGAAACAGCCACTGTAACTTGCCTCTGTCCTCAGTTATGTCAATGGGATCAGATGAAGGATGTCATCCAGAATTTAGGGGGAAGAAAAAATGTTTTTTTTTTTTTAAGCCTGGATCCTGTTTGCTCTAACAGCAAACAAAAGGAATTGGATGACATCCACACAATGGATTGACACTGCTATTAAAAAAATAATAGTAAATCACACCTCTAATGTGGCTTTAGAGAAGGAGGTTCTTTTGCAATAGCTAAAGGGAAGGAAGGAAGATGAAACAAACTATTTAATTTTCTTAAAAGTACTGGTGAACTCTAGCTCTCAGTTCTGATGCAGAATTGTGTTAGTTTGCCTCCAGTTGCCTTGAGTAATGCAGTTGTTAACATTTCAATACTCCTTTCTGGAGGTACTTGCTGATCCTCTGCTGTGCTTGAAGCGTGCAAGGCCAGGGGGTACTAAAACCGGTCTGTCCAGAAGCAGCAGATCTGTCCTCTGAAATATTTCTAGTTGCATGGATTAGCCCATTAGCACAACCATTTGGAGGCATAAAATAAAGACACTGGTTCAGTTTGGGGGTTTGGGGTTGGTTTTTTTTTTTTTTGCAATTACCAATAAAGTGTAGATAAAAAAGGTTGGGTGATTTTCTTCCGTTAAGCTTCTCTTCTTTGGAGATCTGGCTGCAGTCTGCTCTGCATCAAGGGGCTTTATGAAGCAGATAGTGCCCATGTTTCACCCAAATTGAGGGACAAGCAGCTCTTGCTTTTTTATGATGCAGACAAATGCGCTATCAGTTGAAATTTCAGTATTGCCTAAAGATCATGATGCTCCTTTTCATTATAATCATGAATTCAAAGTGGATGTCTGCTTCAGCAAGCTTGGTTTGGGCAAGAAATATTTAACTGGGTGTACAGCTGTTTTTTGCTGCAAGAACAGGCCGGGTCTCCAGGCTCTGAGGAGTAGGTGTGTTACGCTTTGCTCCCGGCGTGGACTCATTGCCTATGACTTTAACCTGATTGTTTTCATATTTGTCTTAGAGCAAAGAGCAGAGGAGATCAAAATGAGTCTCCCTAAAGCTGCACACCTACTGGAGGCACCAGGGGTGCAAAAGGAAACTTGAAATGGTGGAAATCCTAGATAAGGCAGGTTTCGACTCACGTGGTCCTGGAAATAAATGTCCCCTAAACGCTCACTTATGCAGCACTGCAGCTCTGGTCCTCAGTGAAAGAAAAATAAGGAATATTTAAAAGATCTTTTTAATGCCCTTTGGAATCACAAAGATGTTTGGTTGTGTATATTGGTCTGGTCATGATTGTGAGCTTGCTCTCTCTCTCCCTAGGTACTTTACAAAAGAATAAAATAGGTCAGCTAGTCATCCCTGCCTCATCCCCCTGTACTCAGCTGGCCTAGGATCACTACTTATAAAATGAATATTCCCAAGCTGTTTCTAGACAGGGCAAATTGAGTAGAGGATCCTTAAAAACCTGCCACAGTGTATTCCCCCTGTGCCTCAAAGCTGACACAGTGGATCGCCTGTTGGATTGCTCATTCCACTTTCAGTAAGCGGCAGGGTTCAAACGCAGTTCTTGGGACCATCAAATTGGCAGTGAATCTGTCCAGATCAAATTTGAAGCCAGGAGAGAAAGGTTGGGAGTTTGAAGGATTTCTGTACCTCTGCAGGCTGGGGTTGAGGGAGCAGAGAGTGTCTTTGCTGAGAGGTTTTGCTGTATCCCTGTGTAGCGCTGCTGTTCGGCATAACTTTAAAAATAGCATGCTACAACAGGTGGACACAATTATAGGATGGTTCCTCAAAATAGCAAGCAACTGTCAGTTTCCTTGGCAAGTAGTATGAAACCTACTTCAGTTTTGCAGAATTTGGTTCTAAAGTCCTCCACCAGAACCAACCAGGGGGAGAGGAATTGAAATTGGGAGGCAGAAAGGAGGGAATGGTCAAACAGCAGGGTTTTTCTTGTCTGACCCCATTGTGTCAGAAAAACAAGCTGCAATAAAGGGATATAAGTGGTCAAGAAGGATACATTGGTGTCTGGGTTTTTTTCTTTCCTCTTTTTTTTTTTATTTCCTTTCTTCAAAATTGACCAGCTTCAGATGATTCTTCTGACTTAAACACCAGGCTTCTAAGTTTTAACCTGCTCAGTAGGATGGCAACAGTGGCTTTTGTACAGGTAATGTGAACTCTGGTCTGTGTAAATGTCTGAGTTAATATACGCTATCACACTGTAACTTCCTCCTGTATCAGGGCTGTTTCTCCCCCTGCCAAATCCGCTTACAAGAACTTCTTCACTAATGTGCATACAATTCGTACTAAATCCTGAAATTGGCCTTGACAAATGTCAGTTTAATCAAAATGTTAGCTTATCAGAGCATCCGCAAATAAAATCTAATGTTAGCAAAATATTATAATGCAGGAAATGTAGTAATATTTCTTGCCAAATGCATTTAGACCAGATGTCTGATGTAAAAGTAGAGCCAGTAAAGCAAATCTTCAGTTGTAACTATGTAAAATGACAAGTCAAGCTGTGGGGTCTACTGGAACTGCAAAATAAAATCAAGAGTTGAGAAAACAAGACAGTTCTCAGCTTTCTACCAAAATAGAAAGTCTGGCGTGTTTGTCCATCTGTCACCCAAAATAGGCTGTTGAATAGCTATTATTGAGCCTTTTCACTTGCAATTACTAGAAGATAGATTTGGAGCAAAAGTCTGGCACTCCTGCCTTTGAGAAAAACTAAAGCAGAGCTGTGGTACCATAGCCAGTAGCACAGCCTTGCTTACGCCGTGTAGTATTGCACCAACATAAAATAGCTGGATGCACAGTGATTGCTTTTGCCACAACGCTAGGAACAGTTTTTTTTTTTAACCAAGAGTAAACTCTGTCCTAAACCTGTAAGTTTCTTTGTACGTGAGAACTTGTCCTCTGGTCAAAAAATACTCAGTTTTGCCAGGTCTTGTTTTTAGGCAGCATGGGAAAACCTAATGACAATAAAACTTTTCTTTCTGCTTGGTATTTTATTGTTTACAACCAAGATCTTGGCAAGAGCTTTCAGTCAGTGTGCTTGGGTGACTCTCTGGTGCTACAGCCACCAAGCAAAACCAAGCACGTTCAGCTGAGCATATGCTGGTACCTGTTCTTTTCCTACCATGGGGCTGAACTGCTCACCAGGGTACCATTGCCAGCTTCAGCTGCTGTGGACTCAAAAGGCAGGAAAGTAAGCTAGGAGTCTTTAGGAGGGTTGAAATTTGTTAGTTTAACACTGCTGCTTGGGTTTGGTTTTTCTGGGGGGTCTTTTTGTGGGTTTTATGTGTCTTTGTCTAGCTCTGTTTTTTCTTACAAATTTATCTTTGCAGGATTTTCTATCTAGAGTGAGGAATACAAGCTGCAAGTTCCTCCACCCTGCCCCATGTTTTTTCATACCCATTTCCAGATAGCACAAAATAGCATGTGAGGATTTCCCTCCCCCCTTCCCAGCCTGCAATACTGTTTTTCTAGTAAAACATAAGTGGCTTTGCATAAATTCATATGAAAATACAGCTATATGATGCTTGGAAATTAAAGTGCACTGTCTAATGATAGTGCCCTCAGGTTGTCATTAGGGCTAAGGACCCTGGTGTGGCATAAGCCTGTACAAACCTTTCAGCCAAACATACATTGACCAAGTCATCACGATTTTTAAGAGCAGAAAGTGCAGTAGCAACGGCTCATCTTTTTCTTTATTTCTTTGTGTTTGTTTTTTATTTATTTTATTTTATAAAGCTCACAGAAGAAGTAGAATCTACTTTGACAAGGAAGGATGATCAAAGTGTTCTTTCATACATGTGGCCCCTTGTATTTCATTACTTGGTCTTTCAATTTCCAGACATGAAAAGAGAGATACCTACCCAAATCTTCATGTAACATGCAAAGGGGGAGAAAAATGAGTTCTTGAGAGAAACTAGCTGTTTTCTGGGCTTGTGTAAGATAACCAGAACCCATCTGGATAGAAAATATGTTACTTTGAAAGTACAGCAGGTCTTTTGACTTGGATTAGGGTGGAGTTTTTTTTAATAAAAAAATGTTTAAAAAAAGAAATTATATTCATAAACTGGAGATTTTCTGTGTTTGCTAAAATGATTATACCTGGAATGTGAAAATAGAATAAAAAAGAAAACCAAAAAAGTCTTTACTCTAGGACAGCACACCTGTTAGTTCTCTGAAGAACAGGGTTACGTGCTGGAGATGGAATGAGTGGAGATCAGTAGCTTTCTTCAAAACCCACCATTGCCTTTTCATAAAAGCCTCTCTTTCTTGGTGTGGTTAGTTGGAACATTTATCTGAATAGCCAGGTTGTCTTTGGTCTATCTTCTATATTTTTGGCATTCTTGGCTGTTAGATGAAATAGGCTGGTGGGTGAAGTTGCCCTGTAGCTGTAATTTCTTTGGCACAGTTCCACTTGTTTGGTGCAGGAATACTCTGGGTGTTATTTGCATGGTATAAACAAGTTACCCAATTCCCAGGCTATCTTAAAAGATACCGGATCTCTTCTTAGCTACAGTTCCACAGACATACCCAGCCTGGTTTCCAGGTGGTTTATCTTCCTCTTCAACCATTACTAGTAGCATTAGTGCTAGTAGTCACGTATTAACTCTCAGCTCTGAGTCCGCATTAAAAAAAAAAGTCTTGGAGCAAAATGTAGCCACAGTACAGCTCATAAAACCTGGTGTTTGAGCAAATGCAGAAATCAAGCTGACTTGTGGTTCTACTCTATTAACTGGTTTTAATAATTTTAATAGGGTTGAATTTGCAAATCTGTTGCAGTAGCTTTTAAAGATAACAGTGTATGTAATAATGTGTTTCCTTTAAATATATGCATCCCTACTGAATAGAGAAAATGATAATTTAAAAAAAAAATCCTATCTTTTCCTTTTGTGTCTGTGTGCCCTTCCACTGAAGAAGATAAAGAGGAAGGGAGAAATCCTGTCTGGAAACTGTTGAAGCAGCATCCTGCAGAGATCTGCGCAGCAAAGATGTGCGCTCCTTCTAGCAACAGGTGTGCTGGCTTAGCACTGAATAACTCTCTCATGCTTTCTCCCCTTCAATTATACCTCTTCCTGGAGCTGGCAGCTGCAAGGGAGATCAGCCTCCTCCCCTGCTGTACTGAGCCTCAGTAATTTGTTATTCCATATGGTTGAGGTCTGCAACCTGACCAGAAGCTCAGCGCCTTCCACAGGGGCAAGGGGAGCAAGAAGGGTACGCATCCCCCTTTTAAGTTTTGAACTACTGGCATCCTTCCATACTTGCAAAAGGCCCAGTGCCTGCTCATGGCCTCACTCCTGAGTGAGCAGCATTCAGATTAACTCCTCGGTGACTCTGGTGGGAGCAGCTAGCCTGCGAAAAAGCCCCTGAGCTGCAGAGATATCAGGTTATGGCAGGGAGTGACGGTCTTAGAGTTGGACTAATTGGAGTGCTGTAGCCTCTGTCCCACCTGACATGGCCTTTCATGGCTTTTCCTCCTCATTTAAGGTTGTGTGTATGCAAGGAGGATGTGAATTAGGGGCAGGACTCAAAATGAATTCTGCAATGGCATTTTTGAGTTTTATTTGTGCTGTATTAATACCAGTTGTTTGCTTTTTCTCCCTTCCCCCTTTTCCATGTGTGTTTTGAAGAAGTTGGGATTTAATCATTTGAGGTTAAAGCAGTTAGACAAAAGGTATGGGTTTGCATGAGGGAGAGCTGGAAAGAGGACACTTATTTCAAATCCGTCTAATCTTTGCCAGTCGTTCTGCCCAACTGGAGGAAACATGCATGTATACCCTGGGAAAATCTGGCACTGCTTTATTTTAATTACAGAAAACATACAGAAAATATCCTGTTCTCCTGCTATTTTAAAGTGCTATAAATTGTGTGGCTTCCTGTGATGTCATGTGTGTCATTGTTTAATGCGGAATAGGGGATGGGAAAGGTAGGTGATGTACTTTCTGCACAAACTTACTTTAGAAAAGTTGATGGTTTGACCTTCATCCATAGGAAAGGAAGAGATAGGAAAGCTGTGTTTTTAATGCTTGGAAAAGTAAAGAATAATCATAAAGACAGGAAAAGGAAAATACTTTTTAACACATGATCTCATTGTTACTTTTTTCCCTGGTAATTTATTAGCCCAGCAAATGTTGACTGTGACAATTAAATAGTGCTTGACCTCACTGCAAAAGTGCTGCTAGGTTTGAGAGAACAAGCTTAATTCTTAAAGATCCTAATATTCGGAGAGATTGGGTTTGACATTTGCTGTGCTGTGAATGAGGGAATTTGTGATGTATACCTGAATGTTGTGTAACTTTTTTTTTTCTTAATGGCTTTTTCCGGTGATGTGTGAGAGTGGTTACATTAGAGGCAAGGGATGGTTTGCACAGCTGGGGGAGATGCAGCTTCTCCCAGCGTGTTCTGCAATTTGGAAGTTCCACAGAATAGCAGATGGATGTGTTTTGATTCAGAAAATGCCATAATTAGGAACTTTTGTGTATTAATTGTAGAATCATAGAATAATTTAGGTTGGAAGAGACCTTTAAGTGTCATCTAGTCCAATCTCCCTGCAATGAGCAGGGACATCTTCAACTAGCATCAGGTTGCTCAGATCCCCATCCAATCTGACCTTGAATGCTTCCAAGGATGGGGCATCTACCACCTCTCTGGGCAACCTGTTCCAGTGTTTCACCATCCTCATTATAAAAATTTTTCTCCTTTATCTAGTCAAAATCTGCCATCTTTTAGTTTAAAGCCATTACCCCAGGCCCTGCTAAAAAGTTTGTCCCCCTCTTTCTTATAAGCCCCCTGAAAGGCCACAAAAAGGTGTCCCCAGAGCCTTCTCCATGCTAAACAACAGCAACTCTCTCAGCCTGCCTTCATAGGAGAGGTGCTCCAGCCTTCTGATCATTTTTGTGGCCTTTGTCTGGACCTACTTCAAAACAGGAAAGACATGCTCCCCATAGCTGGATGCAACACCCCAGGTGGGATCTTGCCAGAGTGGAGTAGAGGGGCAGAATCGCCTCCCTCGACCTACCAGCCATATTTCTTTAGATATAGCCCAGGATACAGTTGACATTCTGGGCTGTGAGCTCACACTGGTGGCTCATGTACAGCTTTTCATCCATCAGTACCCTCAAGCCCTCTTTAGCATAGCTAATCTCAAGCCCTTCGTTGTCAAGCCTGTATTGATACCAGGTGATAGCCAGCCCAGGTACAGGACCCTGCACTTGGCTGTGTAGAACTTCATGAAGTTCACATGGGCCCACTTCTCGAGCTTGTCCAGGTCCCTCTGGATGACATCCCATCCCTCAGTTGTGTAAACTGTACTACTCAGTTTGGTGTCATCCTCAAATTTGCTGAGGGTGCACTCAATCCCACTGTCTATGTCATTGATGAAGATATTGAACAGTACTTTTCCCAGTAGGGACTCCTGAGGGACACCACTCGTTACCAACCTCCATCTGGATATTGAACCATTGTCTAGTACCCTCTGGATGTGACCATCAAACAGATTCCTCATCCACCAGCCAGTCCACCCATCAAATTCATATTTCTCCAATTTAGAGAGAAGGATGTGAGGGACTGTGTCAAAGGTCTTAGGTCCAGAGAGACATCCTTAGCTCTGTCCTTGTTCATTGATGTAGTAATCTCTGCCCTCCTTCATTGATGTAGTAAACTGAAGTTGTTTAAAATGTTCACATCTAAACAAATCTACTAAGGGGTGACATCAAATATTTGAGATCTGTTGGAATCTCAGTGAAACTACTCAAAGAGTGAGACATCAGATTAAATCTTTAAAACATGCTTCTGACTCTAACAGGCAGCCTTAATTTGAGTAGTGAGGAGAATTCTTTTCAGTCTATGTTCAGTGAAGATTTCAGGGATCAAACTTGTGTCAAATTTTTCATGCATTAATGTCACCAGTGGGCAAAAACCTGGTGGCTTAATTTCTCTCTTAGTCATATGCCAAAAAATAGAGGAAGGGAAACCTGCTTCTTTTTTTTTTTGGTGGGTTTTTTGTTTGTTTGGTTGGTTGGTTTTTGTGTTGTTTTTTTTTTTTTTTCTTTCTTTCTTCTTCCCCTCCCCCAGTTTATTCCTAAATCAAGTCACGGATTGAGTGAATTTTGTATGTGCCATCTTTTTGTATCCATTTTAAGCATGGGCCCAGACCTACGCGTCAAGTGGCGTCCTGGTGCTCTCAGACTCCAGGATGCTCATCTAAGTGTCCGAATGCTTCTGTATAAGCAAATGGCTGGAAGAATAAAGATGCCCCAGTGTCTTGGAAGAACCTGTTTGTCTTGGCAAGATTTTTTTCTTCCCAGTTAGTTTGTAATTCAGCCTTTTGATAAAGCAGCTGTCTCTGAAACACCTTTGTATTAATCTGAGTGATAGATATGGCTGTATAGGCTTGATGTTGTGTATACATGCTTCCTGTGGGCCTACCAGGTGTTGGGGACAGGGCAGGAGTCTCAGGGAGAGGGGATGGTAGCCTGGCTTGCTTTCATTGGTTTTTGGCACCCTCCTTGAAGGCAGGCTGTCCTGGGCAGTTGTTTCTGTCCTGCTTGGCTATGGAACTAGGAAATGGAGGTGTTGAGAGGGGCAGATGTAGAGAGGAATAACTCTTTTATTTCACTTCCACTACTTTGTGCACAGATCTCCTTCTCCCTGCCCTTGCCTCTCCGCTTTCCCCATCACCCCAAAATCTCACTCCATAACAAAACTAGCTTTTAATTGTTTGAGTAGCTTGGACTTCACTGTGAGTCTTTCAAAGATAGAAGCTGAGGCACTGGAAAAAAAGCTGATTCTTTTATCTTGGTGCATCTGGTATCATGTTCATATTCCCAGTCAAAAAGAGACCTTTGTTTCCCTGCTGGTGAGGAGGGCCTGGGAGTGTGGTGAGACTGGTAGTTTCTGATGTGTGTTTCTCTGATCCCATAGTAGCATATAGTTGGAGCTCAATTGCTGTTCAGTTGGTTTTTTTGAACTACGTAATTTTCTTTAAATTGCACGTTTTGTAAACTGACTTGAAGAGTTAATAACTGTTTTAATACTAACTTGTAAGAACGTAGTCCAGGTTAAAAATAAAATTACAGCTGTGGGGACCAGACTGAGTTCAAGGTTTACTAGTATTAGTATTGTCTTCAGAAAAAAAATATCTCTCCTTATTAGCAAGGTTTTGGGTTACAGGCCATTGCCTGATTAGCAGGATCACAAGTGCAGCGGAATGAACTGCACGTCAGCATTTACTTCCCGGCATTTCTTTCTGCCACTAAAACTAAAATGCAGAATTGTGGTTTGTTCTTGGCTCTTCATTACTGGCCCTCTGTGGAAACAAGCTCCCATCTGGCAATCCAGGTAGCTAGCACGAGCACTATGGATTCAAGCTGTGCAGTAACCGGATATAAGGAAAAGAGTTCTTGCTTAGACATGCAGTCCTAGATTTGACTACCTTGTTGTTAAGACAGATGTGAATATGCCCTAGGGGACAGAATAATGTGTTTTGGTTTTTTTTCTCTGTATAGCCTAGTCCTTCAAAACTGAGTCTCTAACGTTGTGGCTTTCTCCCTTTCCAGTCCTTCCTCCGGTGCTGGTTCCAAGGCACAGTGAGTACAACCCTCAGCACAGCCTTTTGGCCCAGTTCCGCAACCTGGGCCAAAACGAGCCCCACATGCCGCACAACGCTACTTTCCCGGACTCTTTTCAGCAACCCAATAGCCACCCATTCCCCCACTCGCCCAACAGCAGCTATCCAAACTCACCTGGAAGCAGCAGTAGCACCTACCCGCATTCTCCAGCCAGCTCAGACCCGGGAAGTCCTTTCCAGATGCCAGGTACGGTCAACTTCAGTTCCCCCTCAGAAGGGAGAAGGTGGTTGGACATCATTGGTATCATGATTTTTTTGCTTAATATTACTAAATTGTCAGCCAACGCTTGTGTTCAATAGTGAGCTGAGAAGCTTAAGGTAATAAAGATGATGTAATTGTTTTGCCTAGTAGTAACACTGAGGGTTTTAATATTGTGCCTCTTTCAAACACAGTTAAAACATTAAAGTGAAACTCTTCTGGGGCAGGAGGAGGGAATCAAAATGTTTTGTGGACTAGTTCAACAGTTTATTCCGCAAAATGTAGTGTTTAATGCACAAGAACTGTGATGCTGCGGATCATCCATGCTCAGGAAAGAGATCACCATAAATTCAGCATGAGGCTTTAGTTCTGCAGAAGAAGGATGTTTCTCAAAGGGAGCATGCTATTGCTACTTGATAGCATTTCTTCACATAGTGATGTAATTGCAAGCAACAAATATACTTCAACTGAAAACCAGTTCCTTAAGGCCCTGAAAAGAAATCTTCAGGCTGTTTTACTTCCTAAAATCAAAGCAGTAACAACCATTCTTTATTGACTGATGTCTGTAGAAAACTCTGTGAAGCTGTCAGGTTTTTTTCTGCCTTTACATGCAGATGGATAATAATACTGCAAAAGCAGTTCATAACTCTTGATCTAAATGGTAAAAATACTGCAGAAGCAGTTTGTCACAGTTTTTTCTTTATCTAAATGCTAGGAGAAAAGGACTCCATACGAACACTTACTGATGTTCTGTTTGCATGTTTTCTTCTGGGGCTGAGGGAAGGCAGTGTGTGTGGAAACAAAGCAGTAGGCTTCTGAAAAATCTGTTTTCTATTACATTAAATTAACATCCATAGATTTCTGCTGCTAATAGCTGATTGTCTTTAAAATTTTTGTGAAGACTACTGAATGTGCAGAGGCAGGAGGGAAGGAATGAGAGTTTGTATTGGCTTTTTTAAAAATTGCAAAAAATTGCTGCAAAACCAGCTGTCTTCCCTTCCTTTGGGTTGGTTTTTTTTTCGTTGTTACTTTGTTTTTTGGGCATTTTTTTTGGTGGGGGTTGGGGTATTTTTTGGTGATGTTTTTTGTTTTTGTTTGGTATTTGTTGTTCTTAATACAATTGCTGTGGTTGGGGCTCTTCCAGCAGAGATAAATGCTTCTTTAACAAGGCCTTCCTGAACACTGACATGTGGAAGTTCACTTGATCTTTGAGGGTCTGTTCTGTCCACATGCCCATAAAGACAAGTCAGCAGCTGCAGTGAAAAGATCAAAGCAGAAGACAGGTCAAGGTGCTGATGTCCTTGATGCTTAGCTCTGGACAGTTGTCTGTCTTGCACGCATGAGGAAAGGGGCTGACTTTTGGACAATTCCAAAAAAAGGAACAGAGAAGTTATCTGGAGTTCTTGAAAATTTTCTAGCTACTGGCTTGTTTGCTGCCTGTGGCCTTACAGTCTTGTTTCCCTATCTGTGCATGGTGTTTGCACATACACAAACATTTAAGGCTTAGTAAGACACAAGCTTTAATGCAATACTGTTATAATCTCTCTTTCTCTGCTGCTCTCTCATTCAACTGAGAGTATCCAAGTAAGGGAATTAGCAAGGTACCTGCCAACATTGAATATAAAGCTCTCAACACAGTATCTCCTAAACAATAAGCAGTTAAGACATTTCATGGATATGTGTTTTTCTTAGAAATAAAAATAAAGCAAAAACCCAGTCCCCCAAACCTACCACCCCACAAAAGCCCAAACCTTACAAAGCAGTGGTATGATTCTCCAGCACTTTTTTAATGCTAATTTAGTTTTCAGGGTTTTGGAGGCTCCTGTGATTATTTTGCTGCAGTAGTTTGCCATCCGTGCTCTCAGTAATGGCAGTAAGCATGGGATGAGCAGCAGCCATGTTCCCCAGAGACAGTACAGTGGTAATCTAATCTCAGCTTTTGCAGCAAAAGCTTGCAGAGATCAGGCAAGGATTTATCTCTTGCATGTACCTCTGCAATTGATTTGGAGGAGAGTGTCCTCTGGTGTATTGGGAAATGGTGACTTTGGTAACTTCCTGCAGTTTCTAAGAAGCCATTTGGGAAGCTTTCCCAGGAGCAAGATAGGCAGCTGGAGGGCAATGCAAGTACCTGGCTGGGGCACTTCTAGCAAACTGAAAGCAGTGTTTTAGTGAGTACAGTCATTGTGCATGGGCTACTTTTATGATAGCGATCCAAACGTGAATGGGGCAGTACAGTAAGAGACACTGGTAGATAAATTCCAGACCCAGATGGCTTCTGTAGGATTTGGGTTCCTGAACACTTTCTGCTGTTCCAGATCTAGGGAAATAGAGCTAATACTTTGCAATGACAATAATAAGGTCCTGGATATACCTGGGATGTTTGCATACCTTGCTGATAGAATCACATAGGAAACAGAAAAATTGAAACAGAAAATTTTCTGCTCCAACTTTTGTTCGTATTTATGATATTCAATATTTATTTCTAGCCTGGTCCTGAGACCCCTTTGCACCTTAATATCTATATGGTACTTTCAACCTGCAGAAAATGTGGGCTGGAAACTTAGCTGAGCTTTCTTTTATGGCTTGATGGGGAGAAAATTACTTGTTTTCATTACAGTTGTGATTATTAGGCACAGTAATTCTTTGCTTTCCTGATTCAAGGTCCATGACTGCTTTCTCAGATTTCTGGTGGGTGGAAGTTTATAGCTGAGTCAGGCTGGAAGCATTTCGAGCTACAACTGTTTATGTGGGTATGTATATGTACTTTAAAGAGAGGAAAGGACTCTTGTATCTCTATCTTTTCTATATTTAGCTGATACTCCCCCTCCTGCTTACCTGCCTCCGGAAGATCAGATGACACACGATACCTCTCAGCCAATGGATACCAACATGATGGCACCTGCACTTCCCCCTGACATACACAGAGGAGGTAAAACCACTTTCTTCTCATCTTCTACTTTGCTTCTTAAGGGTAGAGAACTTCCAGAACTGACATGTAATAATTGAGTTTTACTTTTGGATGGAAATCTTTAGCTGTGGAAAAGAAGAAAAATCGTCCTGTAGCTTTTTTCTGTTGTTGTACGGGATGGCACAGTAAATCTGGAGATAAAAAATTATAAATGTAAATATTTATGTAGGACAAGAAGCTATCACATGACTTCGTAAAAATGTAAAATGGATAAGGTGTATTACTTTCTTACTCCCAACCTGCTCAATGACAGAAGTAATTTTATGTTTTGTACCTGGAACTTGCACTAACCACGGAACAGAAAGAATTGCCATGATGCCGTCCGGTTGTGCCTGCGAGCTGAAATTACACTTGTGCAACGAAAGGAACCTCGTCCTCAATTATGATTACATTAATCTATTGGAGCAATGCACTTAATGCTATATAAAGGCACTGTGGGTGACAGTAGATATTGTCAAGTATAGCTCTCCAAGACTTGATTAAAGGATGGTTGCTAATTCTATTAGTTATGTGAACGCCCATAGACATTTTACATGGGAAACTGGAATATCTGTATTTTTTCCTGAGACATTTCCTGAGAACATCTCATGAAATAGTCTTTTCTTACTATGTGTTTGTTCTGAATTCTAAACCTAAGTCCTTAAGGAGTATGCTCTGTTTTCAATAATTTACTCTTTTCCTGGTCATAATGGTGTTTGGGTTTGTTTTATTTTCTTTTGTTCCATCCTCTCGCCCTATTTTTATTCCATCTTTGGGTCATGCAGTAATAGCACTTGATTCAGAATTCAGAGCTGTCTGCCCGAGGTGTGGCATTGCTACAGACTTTAAAACCCGTCTGTATTTAAAAAACCCCGAACACTATTGCTTGATGTACTATGAAACAGGCATCTTTTTACCCATTGCTTTTTAAAGCCTTTGCAGCCAGCCGTGACTGCTGAGTAAAGGATTTAGTGCTTTCAACACATAGTGAGAAATAACGCCTTTAGCGAACACACAAGCTTACACAGTTGTGGCCCGTGCCAAGAAACTGCAGCAAGCTGGATGCTGTGCCAGAATGATTATCAAGATCACAGGCATATGAACAATATAACTGTTGTTTGATTTTTATTTTTTATTTTTCACTTGTTCTGTTGCTAAGCTTAATGCCTCGTTTCAGGAAGCATATTTGCCCTCTTAGAACAATTTGGATAGCTTTTGTAGTAACCTATTTACTCTGTGTGGAATGAGTTTTGCATGTGACAAATCCCATCTGTAGCATTTCCACTTTTTTTCTTTCTTTTTTTCTTTTAAATATATGTGTGCTCTGTGTATATTCCCTGCTGGCCCAAAGCACACTGCTCGATGTTTATGCCTCACTGCAGACTTTTACATGTTTGTCCCTCTCCCAGAATACACGGCTACTGTAGAATTCCTCTGTTACACGCGAGCGGATGAAAAGGATTTATGTTTTAATTCTTGCTTTTTAACATTTAACCATTTCAAAATAAAAATCATGTCTACTGGAGTTTTTCTTTCCCAGTAGTTTAGTACAATGGATTTTTATCTTTGTCCCTTCATTAAAAAAAACCCAAAAAACAAAAACAAACAAACAAACAAACCCCCCTTGCTTCTGTGTCCCTTCACGTGTGTGTTATTTGTGTCTGTATGCTGCAATTGCACCACTTCTACAACCTGCAGCAGATGTGGGGTTTTTTAAAGACGACTTTTTACTGTGAACTTACTGCAGCGTTTTTGTTGCAAACTTTTTAGACGCATGTTCTTCATGGTGATTTGTTAGTCTTAAGAGATTTGATTTAACAAGCTGCATCCTGTCAATGAAGTTGGGTAATTTCCATTGTTGGCCCATGCTGGGAATAGAGAGACTAAACGCACCTGCTCTGCATGACTTAAAGCAAATGTAAGGAAGTTAGTATGAAATCTGTGTGAGAGAGATATGATTCATTCCGTAAGAATGCCCAGCTGGCAAGATTTCTTCCTGACTTTGAGAACTGGGGCAAAGCTGCAGCTTTGATAATTGCTGGCATCTTCATGGGAATTAAGTGTAGTAACTTCTTACTAATAATTAACGACTGATTTTTATTATTTTTATTGTGGGTTTGTTGGTTGGTTTTTTATTGTTGTTTTTTTAACAGCGATGTGAAAGGATAGAAAATGCTAGGTTACCAGGAAAGAGCAGTTCCTTTTTACCAGTCTTTTAAAAAGTCAAGTTATTGGTCAGCAGTATGCACTATGCTCAGAAGTTTTGCACAGTGATGTAGGATGTGTTATCCTGCTTTTGATTATTTGCCACCTTTTGTATCTGCTATGTACTGCTGGTCTGAGGGGGAAGTTTGGGGTTTTGGTTTACATGCATCAAAAAACTCATAGCTTTATGATCTGTGAACAGAGGAAAGCATGAACACTGGTGTTAGTTGGCTGATTTCAGTGAAGACTTGGGGCTGGGGGAAGGAAGCTGCTGGTCAGAGAAACGAATTTTCACATAATACCAGCCTGATTATGATTTTATCACTTTGACCTGTAGTTGGAGCTTTTATTGACAGAGTTGGTATTCTACAAGCAAGTCCAGCTGTGCTAGGCTTAGCAGTGAAATAGTCTCCTTCATTGAAATGAAACCACAGAAAGCAACCACATCCCTTCACTCTCATTTTATTTGGAGGCAGTTTAATAGTTTGTAGCTCTATGTGACACTTGAAAGAATGTGCTCTGGGTGGAAATATCTCAAGAAAGCCTACACTCTTGTTGGATACCCACTGGAAAGTAAAGACCTTCGGCATCATTTGGAGAAACCGTTGCTTGTGCAGAGTCACAGGTGTTACCTCAAGACTTCCATGTGTTTCTAGAGCTTGCTGGGTAGAAATTGTGAACCAGAAATTTGCTGTTGGCATTCTGCGCAGTTCCCAGCTTCACTTAAGAGCTGCTGAGGAGAAGCTTCTTGTTGCCAGAGTCTGGAAAAGCACATTCTGGGAAATCCTTGCTCTTACTCAACAAGTAACTCTTTTGGCGATGAACAGTTGCAGATTTTTCATTTGGTAGCACTTAATGAATAAAAGATTCTCATTAAATAATATCTTCCTCCATTTCATCTGTTCTTCAGCCCAGCCTAATTGTTAGGATCCTGCACATTATGACCTTGTTCAGCTTCTGATCATGAGCAGTATCTATACATGCTGAAGATGTGCTTCATCGTGTGTTCGGCGGACAAGTGTCTGCCGCTCTCTGTTTTGGCACTCTCTTACCCTTCCCGCAAGAAGCCCGGGAGCAAGATTTGTGTATGCCCCAAATGCTGAAAGATCGATATGCTGACACATATTTAAGCTACCTTGCTCTACTTCTTGGTACTCAAAGTTACAGATGGTCTCTGGCATAGCTGTGTGATGCTGTTTCTCCCTCTCACTCTAAAACTTCGCTGTAAGCACAGAAGGGACTTAGAATTTGGTAGTTGAGTAAAATGAACCGAAGTAGAAGTTTATTTACTAAATTGGAAAGAAAGCTGAGCTGTGTAATTGCAGTGTTTCTCTGCTGTCTGCACCCATACTGGGATATTGGGATACTGGTTGGTATGTGCCCAGGAGCTTCCTGCACTTTTCTGTTGATATCTAGTGGCAAGCTTTGTCTCTTGTAAGTCTTGTGCAAGTAAAGATGAGGTGAAATTACTCTGTTTTGTGCCAGTGGCTACAAAAAGTTCAAAAACAACTGAAGGTAAAAGAGCCTTCATTTAGCTGCAGTTGCTTTTCCTGCTCATCTTTCAGTGATCTTCAGCCGAAATCTGCGGGTTTATGAATCTTTACATCTTGAGTCTGTGCTTCCCTGCCGTTAGGTTTTAATGTTTCCATTGTTGCTTTTCAGATGTTCAGGCAGTTGCTTATGAAGAGCCAAAGCATTGGTGCTCCATTGTCTACTATGAGCTGAATAATCGCGTTGGGGAGGCATTCCATGCTTCTTCCACCAGCATCCTGGTGGATGGCTTCACTGATCCTTCAAACAACAAGAACAGATTTTGCCTGGGGCTGCTCTCAAATGTTAACCGCAACTCTACCATTGAGAACACTAGGCGGCACATTGGCAAAGGTGAGTTTTGGATCTTTGCATCGTTTTTTTAGGGGTTTGGGGGTGGGGAGGGAAGAGGTGTTTCCCCTAGACATGACAACGTGGGCCACTTGCCTCCAGAGGTCTTACAAACAAAGCATTGTTCTTACCTGGTGTGTAATTACAGGCAGCTTTTACCCTTAATCAATTTTTAATTGTCTGAAGGCTATTGTAATCTTAAAATGAGAGCTTAAGGCAGTTTGTCTAATGATATGCCTTGATTGTGTCTTGATCATTGGTGTATATGGAAATCAGAATTATAGTTCTTGGGACCAAATTTTTAGCTAGCCTGATTTCCAACATAAATAAGCTATCCTAACATGTATTTAGAGAGACAACCTGCTAAAACAGTTTTTCCAAATTCATTTTTCAAAGGCTAGTGATTCTTTCAGTTCAAATTTTGTGCTTCTCTTTTATGGCTGTGACAGTGTCCTGCAAAAGAGAGAAGCTTCTGGTTTTTGTCTGACTTCATACAATCCTCTTGTTCTGTGAACTTGCCTGTAATTCTAGTTACAGGCAAAACTGTGACATTGCCCCCTGCAATGGGACATTCCTGCCAGGGAGTTTTAGGTGTTTAGATTATTAATAAACTCTAAGTTTTCTGAGACAATTGAGGGTTCAGCATGCCCGAGCAACAGGGTATATGTTGCAA
The DNA here is from genome assembly GCA_013400555.1 of Jacana jacana. Lineage (NCBI taxonomy): Eukaryota > Metazoa > Chordata > Aves > Charadriiformes > Jacanidae > Jacana > Jacana jacana. Next base: position 301,913 of record VZTM01017880.1, on the reverse strand, counting down.
GTGCAAATTAATGAAGTTTCTTCCTCGTCCTTAAAGGAGGAAAGAATTGAAACTGAAGAGAACTGTCAGGTCTTCAATGTGAGCCCTCAAACTGGAGAGGTTTTCTCTATGTGAGGAATTGTGCAGCTCTCAGCAGTACACCACACCTGTGCCGTGCCACTCAAGTCCTAATACTTCTTCCTTCTTTTTCTCCCCATCCATCTTGCCAAGTATCAGGATATTTATTTAACACCTCATTCGTTTTCCTGTTAAAAGTAGCCCAGCTGCAAGCAGAGTTCTGCTGAAGCACTTAACTGTATATGGACTGAAGGAGTGTATGGAATAGAGAAGGATGCTGTTGATTATAAGTACATTGGTACAACTAATGGTGATGTAGAACTGTTAAGTCTTTAAGGAAGGAGGAGTAAATCCCAAACTTGAAGGCATAGCCATAAATGTTTTGATAGACCAGGTACCCACGCAGGTACGTGCATAGTCAGCAGCAAAATCTTACATGATGGAACACAGTCAAGGCACACAAAGGTACCCTTTAGGTCACTCTTCCGGGGCTTGCTCCCATTAGCAGCAGATGAGGGAGCAAGCAGTAGAAGGAAAAAAGACCATAAAATTGGTGTGTACTCTCATTTGACAGATACATATGAGGAATATAGAATCATTTAGTTTGGAAAAGACCCTTAGGATTACCGAGTCCAGCTGTAAACTTAACACTGCCAAGTCCACCACTTAACCATGTCCCTAAGTGCCACATTGACCCATCTCTTAAACACCTCCAGGGATGGTGACTCAACCACTTCCCTGGGGAGCCTGTTCCAATGCTTGGCAACCCTTTCAATGAAGAAATTTTCCCTAATATCTAATCTAAACCTCCTCTGACATAACTTGAGGCTATATAAGGGCCATTTTATTTTTCCAGCTCTCTGGAATTAAAGCAATCTTTAAAAACACATGCTACCCATAATAACATTCAGGATTTTTCCAGAGAATCCAGCTTGGGACTGCTTTAGTATCTACATATTATGCACTAGGTTTCTGCTTTCTCCTCTTGCATTACTATTTTACATAAATGTGATGAGAAAGAAGTTCAAGTGTTCAAGCCATCCGATGTACTCCAGCAAAACCACTGCAGTACTTGCTAGGTTATTGTTATTTAATATATTCCATGTTAAAATGCAGGAATTACCAATTTGCTTTATAGATACGTACATACACACCCTCCTTTCAATTCGCTTTCTGATGAAAGAGAAAAGTAAAAATCAATTTTGCAGACAGACAGCTGGTGGTCTGATACGCAATTACTGTTTATCTCTTTAAGTAGAAACATAAGTATGCGGAAAGCATGAGAAACAGATACACAGCCTGAATTTGTCTAACCTCCTTGTGTCAACCTGCTTCTCCCAGGTGTTCATCTCTATTACGTCGGTGGGGAAGTGTACGCTGAATGTCTCAGCGACAGCAGTATTTTTGTGCAAAGTCGGAACTGCAACTACCACCACGGTTTCCATCCCACCACGGTCTGCAAAATTCCCAGTGGCTGCAGTTTGAAAATTTTCAATAACCAAGAGTTTGCTCAGCTTTTGGCTCAGTCGGTGAACCATGGCTTTGAGACAGTGTATGAGCTTACTAAGATGTGCACTCTCCGTATGAGTTTTGTAAAGGTATGTGAAAATTTTCTTGAGATTATTTTGCAAGCAAAATAAATTATTTTTACTTAATGTGGTGACTGAATGTTCCAGTGCCTCCCTTAGTTGACCTGTTGTCTTTGTGGATGAAATGCCTCTGATACACATACTTTGAAAGCTGCAGAAGGTGTTTCTTCACATAAGTCTATAGTCACTTGTGAAGCATTTCTATCATGTCTGTTAACTACTCCAGTTTGATTGAATTGCCTCTTGTAAATTTTCAGTGTTTCAGTTGAATTTTTGTATTTAATGTGTGTATAGATAGTCTGTGTATATAGAATTATTTGCATAATTACTCTGGAACTATGGGGCATGTCTTTTTAATTTTGTGGGATATGGCAAGATAGAGTACAAGTAAGTTTTGAAAAGAATTGAGTCATTATTTATTTGGCCTAAAAGTGGAAAAGCTACCAATTACTTATGTAGCATCAGCTTTTGCTCCTTTTTTTTGTCCATTGTTATGGTTCATGCCATCTGTAAGAGGCCCAGCTGAACTTCATGCTTCTGTTCCTGGGTGGTATTTTTGGAGATTTGAGCTGGGACTGCAGTGTAAGTCATTGAGAGCAGTTGTGGGAGTGTAGATAGCTTAATCCTCTAAATCTGTCTTGACCAGCAGCTCCCAAATTAGGAGCTGCAGTAGTTATTTAGAATAATACGCATATCTTTCTATTCTAGGGGGTCATGCAGGGTCAAGATTTGTGATGTGGCTGAGAGTCAATGTGTTTACTGATACAAAACAGCTGGTCACATGTATGAAAGTAGTCAAATGAAAATGGTAACATGCTGAAGGGCCCTTCTTGATAGGAGGATAAAAACTCTCAGATGTGTTAGGACAGGGGTTTCTAAAATGGAATAAGTTGTTTATAGCTCTGCATTCTGTAGGGTTATATGGCAGTGTTGCCTGAACAGTCGCACAGGACCTCCTGTGTATTGGATATTGCACTGCACAGAGCTTAGAGCTGCTGCCACCTGATTAACATTCATAGGGGTTAATACAGAGCAGAGCAAAATGTACCTGCAGTACAGGTACAGGTGTACTACAGATGCAGTACATCTTTAGTCTCATCTCCAGACCTGCCCCCCAAAACAGGTCACTGACAAAATTATTTCAAATGCTGTTTAAATATCTGCTTCTATCTTTGGTGATTACTGTAACTGAATTGGCTATGAGCTGAAACAAAACCTCTCTTGTCTTAACTTAAGAAATAGCCTGCTAGGAAATGACCATGCCCTCTTTCTCCAAAGGGGAAAGTTTCTGACTTAATGCTCATTTTATCATGTCTTTCCTGTGAATGGTGCTTTGGTTCTTGTCAGACAGATGCCTCACCCCTACTTCCATAAAGTTAGTCTATGACCTCATTTTTTAATTTGTTGATCTGTTTGGCAGCATTTCCCCCTCCGTTTGTTCTATTTTTGGTCTTGGCAGAGAAGGCCTGATTATCCCCCTCTACGGAGGTTTTATAGGGACATCATGCAACTGGCAGTGAGGCATGAGGAAATTTTGCACTGCCACAGGTTATATCTTTAAGATTTTAAAAACCTCTATTCCAAGAGGTCTCAATATGTCACTTCCTCCAAATGTGTGTGTGGGGATGTGTTTGTTTGTTGAAATGGGATAATAGTTGGTGTATCAAGGGTGTTATTCTACTCTGCTGATAATGACTGTTGGAAGATAAGAGTATTTTGGTAAGAAAGAGGATGATTGAAGTATGCTTCTCACATACTTGGTATTGAAAAATAAGGTGTCAGTTTGTTTTTGGTTTTTTTTTTCCCTGCTTATGATTCTTTTTCCAGGGTTGGGGAGCTGAATATCATCGCCAAGATGTAACGAGCACTCCATGCTGGATAGAGATACATCTTCATGGTCCGCTTCAGTGGCTGGATAAAGTACTTACTCAGATGGGCTCTCCTCATAATCCCATTTCTTCAGTGTCTTAAAGGGTCCCAGGCTCCTGCATCTTGGAAACAATTGAGCCTTGCATGTACTTGAAGGACGTATGAGTCAGACACACACATTTATTGGTTTTTTTTATTTTTTTCCCCCTGAACTGGCAGCAGCTGAATAAGAGCCATGGAAATACTTGACTTCTGTGACCAACTGTTGGATTCAGGGAAAAAAAAAAAAAAAAAAGAAAAATCCCTTTGACATACTGTTGGTATCCAGAATTTTAGTTTAGGTTGTAACCTGGTATTGCAAAGTTGATTTGCAGGGCTTACTGCGAGGGGGATGACGCAGCCAAAGCCACAGTCTGTCAGACCAAGTTCCCGAAGGATCTGCCTGTAGCTGGCACTCTGAGATTCTCTTTCTTCCTTACATTCAGCGCTCATTGCTTTCCCCTGTCTGCTGGGGCTAAGAGCTGATGTTGGGGAAGTCTGCTGTTTGCAGGCTGCCCGCAGCACATTTTAAAACCATTTGTCTCAGCTGATGGTTACTGTTCTCTTTAAAAGGAAAAAAAAAAGAAAAAAAAAAAAAAAAGAGTCATAAAGCTTAATCTCAATAACTGTGTAATAATCTTTGAAATTGTGTCCTGACCATACTGCTGTAAGAATGTTAGGTATGTTTCTCGCTAAATGTATGTACGGTGTATTTGAAAGTTTAGAAATTAATTAGATTTAGACCATAAAGGAATTAGGAATATTTGAATGGGGGGAGGTGGGAGTGGGAAGGGAAAATGACAACTGAATTGTAGAATATATTGTAAACATAGCTTGTTAGTTTAAACTGAGGTCTGAGTTTTGCTGTGCATTTCATTTTTTATAGTGGCTTCATCTTGTTAATTCTGACTATTTTTGCCTTTTTGTTTTCCCCCAAACCAATTGCACAGCTGATGAATTCTTTTACCCATGAAGAGGACAAAATGATTAATTCCTGCAGTTTGAAGGCTGCAGCTCTGTATTTCAAGACAAAATTGTACAGCGTGTTCTTTAACTATGGAGCAGTTTTATACAGTTTATGTAACAGAAGTAGGCTTTTAATTTTGTGAAGAATCCTGTTTTGCCAAACCTAGTAACTGTTAATTGTTTGGAGGATTTCAAAATCCCTGTGTTGGATCTATTTCAAACTTAAAAAAAAAAAATATTTTTAATTTTTACTTTTTTTTTTTTTTTACTGCTTGGTTTATTTTCTTCTCTTTGATCTTTTATATTCACATTAGCTGTAGTACTTCAAGTACCTTTATTCCAAAACTAGTGGGTCCTCTTTACTGGAAGTTTTGAATAAAACCTGTTGTTACTGCTTACATTTGATTAAAACCTTGTCTTGTCCACTTCTTAGTAGACTCTTTACAAACCGGATAAAGATATCGTCTCGGAGGAGGAACAAGTAGAAATGAAGATACTGGGAGCTTAGACAGTTGTGATTAGTGCAGGTTAGTAACCCTACTAAACTCAGTATATGAGATAAAGGAGCACCGTAGAGAGAAAAAATTTTAACCAGGCAAGATAAGAACGGATGCAGTAACACTGAAGTATCCTAGCCACTTATTTACATTTCTGTGAGATTTCAACATACAGTATCCGGATGAGAAGAGATTTTGCTGGGGTTGCACTGCCAGCAGGCTCTCGCCTGCTCCTTGCCATGGTTGTGGTGAAGACTCACCATGCTCCTTTCCCCACGCCTCTGCCTTTCCTCTGGGGAGAGGTGAGAGAAGGACTGTCCCTTTGCAGCTGCAAAGTGTCTGTCAGGTACTGGAATGATGCAGTTTGAGAGGCTTGGGGCTGACTGGAGATCCAGCACCTGTGCCTGGCTGTAATGGATCATGCAGCATGAACACAAGTATGATGGAAAGCTGAGCAACAGAGATGAATGTGTGTTCAGACAGATCTGTGCGTGTGTATGTCACTGTAATGAGTAATAGACCTTTTTTGGAGAGTGAATCAATCCCATCTTTTTTTTCCTAAAGGTAATTCCATTGCTTCATTCGGATTTTAAAAAAACTAACTCTTTTCCACCTGCTAAAGTGAAAAAAAAAAAAATCCATAATGTTCAAGTTCCATATTTAAGAGAACTTGATTAGTGACATTTTTTATATTTTTGAGTTCCAAGAACAGATTTATTTTTTTTTAAATTCAATTTAATGTGTACATTTTGTAAAGAAGCAGTCATAGCACAAACGTGAGTCTTAAAAATAAGTAAAATTTAAAGATGACCAAGAAGAGAAAGAATGCTGTTTGCTGTTCAGGTACTGTCTCTGTTTTTTCCATCTTCAGCCCCTGCTACGTGAGCTCCCAGCTTTTCCCAACCAGTTTCCTTCCTTCTGTTGGAATACAGCACTGAGGCAGTGACTGGGGTTCTTTTGTTTTGTTTTGGGTTTTTTTTATCAGTGCTTTAACCATCTATCATGCATGTCTTAAGTGTGTTTCTATTTGGATGTTTTCATATTTGGGTGATCCTGTGCAAGTTCTGATAAACTTTGAAATAGCTTTGGGGTAAGAATAGACTGTTTTAGGTTGTGACTGCTTTTGAACATTATTGTCTCATATGTTTTGTACTGTAATGCCTCTCTGTTTTTCCTAAACAGGGGTTAAAATCAGAAAATATAAGCTCCACAGTGTCTTGGAAACTTTCAGTGGTAATACTTCTGAGAGTCCCAGTTTTTTTTAAGTTGCCTCTGTTGCGATTTTTTCTACGCTGTTCATGCTTTTGAAGCAAATAACATTTTCTTTATCTACTATTCAGCTTTTTGTTTGTGGTGAGGAGACATTAGGTGCAAGGAAAAGTGCACCTTCGTGTGATGGCACAGAATATCCCAGCTGCACTTTATTAAAGAAGCTGAGTGGATTGGGGTAGCACCTGAGACTTATAGCCAGAAAACTAGGAGGTGGGATAGAAGTTACCTTGGACAAGGCAACTGCTAGCCTGAGGCTCTTGTGAAGAATTTTGGACCATCTTGGAGTAATTTTCAAACTGATTTACCCCACTTTGAGTAGTTGGAGTCAGAAAGCTGGAAAAGGTGAAGGACAAATCAGAAGGAAAAGTGTTTCTTGCTGTCCTCTCACTAAACAGAGAATGATGAAAGCTAGAAACTCAGAGAGAGCCTACAGTGTCAGCCATAACCAGATGAGTCTCTGCTGCCTTTTTGGTTTTATTTCCCCATAGTCTCCTGGGTCTAGTCTTCTGAACAACAGAGTTAAACACAGAAGGCACTACTTCAAGGTGAAAAGCCAAGAAGGTCCCTGTTAGGAGAAAGCAAAAGGTAACTGTTTCAGAGAAAGAGTTGAGCAGTGTACAGTTAGATGTAGAGACAAATACTTCAGTGGAACTGAATATGTTTTGAAATCTGTGCTTTGGCTTTTAAATACTGGAAAGAAAATAATTATCCCCAGGTAAAGTTGACTTTTTAACCATTTAAAAGTCTCTGGGGAACCTTTAAAAGACTTGATGAAAGCCAAGTCATGGTTACTTGTGTGGTTTTAGCAAGGGATGGAGAGAAATAATTCATGTTTTAACATATCCTGTTTCAGAGAATCATGGACCTGTTCTTGTAATGCTCACTAACCTGGTATTGCTATCTAGTTTGATAAAGCCATTTCCATACTAAATCACTTCTATTGCTGCTGTAGCTACATATCCACAACTGCGGTTATCTTTTCTAGCCTCAAAGAATGCAGTTCTGTGACTCATCATTTGAAGACAATAAATCAATGCAGAGATGCCTAAAATTTTTATGGCCCTTTCTTGGTGTGCCTGTCACCTTGATTTTTTTTCCTTTGTTTTGCCACGCTTTAAACCTTTGATTGACATCTTGGAAGTGAGCTGTGTTTTGGTGGTCTCTCTATTAATTGCTGCTGCTCCATTCTGTTTAGCCCACTGTAGCCTCTTATTCTACTCTTGAGATTCATGATTCATAACCGGGAACTGGCAGTCACCTTCTTCTGGATACATGCCTGAATATACAACATAATTCTACCATCACCAGTCACGGTAGAGCAATATATTTTTCACACGCATCATCTCACAGTTCATTTTCTTCAAATACATCTGCAATTCTGTGCGGGAGAGAAGTGAAAATAGCTGTTATTTTACCCTGTCCCCTTCTGTCCTTGATTTAAGCAGCTCAGTGAAGAGAGACAACCATGTCATGTTATCCTTTTAGGAGATGCTCTCTGTTCCCTAAGCACCTCCCTGACTCCTGTATTCTTGATGACTTTCCTTTTTTTTTTTTTTGTGAACTTTTTGTAAATAGGTTTTTGTCTGATTCTTTTTTCATATCTGCTGGACACTGTATGTTTCAGTTAGACAAAAAAGCCTCTACAGTGTGCTTGCCAAATGCTGGTAAAGAATTATGGGTTGCTGTAGGCACTGGAAGCCATCCATAAGATATATGTGCTTCCCAGCTACCACTTTTTCAACCCCTGTTGTCTCAAATACTTTTTGAAATACGAAGGTGCAGTGAGACAAGTTCATTCTATTGGATTTCACTTTTGCTTGGGCTTATTGTTTTACAGATTTTTACAGTTACTAAGATTCCCTTCCTTCTCTACAGTAGCCATGCCACTTGGTTTTCATCTGACTGAAATGACAGAAGTTACTAGCCAGGGTGCTCAGGCTTTGTATTTAGAAGTGTGTTTCCTCACTACTTGCCTTCAGCTTCACAATCAAGCCTTGCACTTGTTCTTATCATCTCCCTCTCCCATCAGGCTCCAGAATAATGTGTGTGGTTTGTAGAGTGAAGCTCCTGTACCCTCTGCTCGCATTGGTTACTTGCTCAGAAGGGAAACCTCTGCAAAACAAATGAAGCTGTGTAGCTGGGACCATGCTATCATGGGCAGGGGCTGGCTGAAGTAGCCCTTGTTCCTAGGGGCTGCCATCCTCCTGAGGTGCTGTGCCTGTTCCTGTGTCACAGGTCCCACTTCTGTGTGGTGTGGCACACCACAGTTTGTGTGTGTTCACACACACACACACACACACACACAGTTTGTGTGTGTTCACACACACACACACACACACAGTTTGTGTGTGTTCACACACACACACACACACACACACACACACAGTTTGTGTGTGTTCACACACACACACACACACAGTTTGTGTGTGTTCACATGCTGTGAACTGCTGAGGAGGAGGACTCTGATTCCCACTTCTGTTCAGCTCAGTTGAGGTGACTAGCAAGATGGCTCCTCTTTGATTCATCCCAGCGGTGGGAGATGACAGTCTCTTCAGCTGCAACAGCTTTGTCTGACAGGGTTTATGGTAAATTGGTTTTCATGAAGCAGTTGCAATGGAGAGACAGCCTCCTGATCAAGCCTGTTGCAAACACAAAAGTAACTCCAACAAGATTTACAATGTAGGCATTGGCTGGGCTTGATGTGGGTACAAAGATGAGCAGGTCTATAGCACTGAATGGACAAGATGGGTGTAGATTTTACTCAGGTCCGATAAATGGTTTACAGTAAAAAATGGTGTGTATACGTTAACTTGTCATGTGCAGCTGAAGTCATTAAAACTGATGTCAAATGAACGCCTGACTTTTAAAAATAGTCGAAAAGTCTGGCATCTTTCAGGAATGTAAGAATATTTTTTTCTAATGGGTGCAGATTCCTAGTTTCCTTTTAGGAATTCGTTTGCAATTTCCCCTTTTCATTCTGCTGCTAGGATCCAAGTTGAAAAATCTGTATCATCTCTTTGTGATCCTGCCAGCTCATCTGAGACTTTAAGTCCATAAAGCTCAGAGGAGGCTGCTATAGGTAAATTTTGAATGAGTGAACATCTTTACATGCTTCAGATGGTAGGCAGAGCTTAAGAGCTCTCATAGCAGTGATAAAAACCTGCCACTTACAAGTCCGTATTGCAGTAGATGTAAAATTAGATATAATTGTATTAGAGAGGGGACTCCATATGTGCCAAACAGGCTTTCCTTACTCCAAGAGCTTGGGTTAAGTGGACAGGTCACTTGCTTAGACATGATGGGAGCAGCACAGTTTGCTTTTCTCAAGAGTTTTCTGATTTCCCTATTGCAGCTTATTTCTTTGCCCAGTATCCCTGTAAAACCATTCTTTTATATGAAGAAAAATGACGTGCCTAACTTCTCCTTTCCATACCCTTCTTTATATGATTACTTTGAACTTCTTGGTTTCATGTTCCTTTAGATTACTCAGTCTCAAACTTAGTTCAAGCAGGAGAATGAGACTCGGGGTGTGTAGTGCTGCAGTAGAGCTTAATATTTTCCCAGAGTGCTTGGTTCTTGGCCAGAGACCAGGGTCTGTCTCATCTCCAAGTCCTCCACTTCTGCCTTCTGTTGATACTTTTGGGATTGGCAATCCTGAGCATTTTCAGATGTATATGTGGATCCTGGGACATGGCTCCTGTCCCATCAGATATTTCTTCGAGCTTGTAGACCAGTCTTCTCAAGTCGAAATCACCGTAGGCCATAGCGCTGGCAACAGTGCTATTTAAAAGCTGGATCCAAGCATGGCTTAGTTTTGAACATGGCTCAGGCAATGGTTTGACTACAAACAGACTTTAAAAACCTGTCAAACACAGCTTGATCCCTGTGTGTGTTGGGTTTGCTCCATGTTGTACAGAAAGAAGCTACCTTGATCTGTGTGCTCTGAGGACTTACGGTTCCAGGAGTTGGATTTTTGTCTTGCGCCAGGGGAGTGGCTTTCTAAGTACTCTTTTGTGAGGTAGCTTTTAATTAGGGTGTGGGGTTTCTTTACACCCCTACTCGTTAGAATTGCTTTGGTGCTAATTCGGAATACATTCTGGGCGTTGTGGCCAGTCTGTTTTCTGATCTTGCTCTTGATTTTTCAGGAACCATCTCATTGCCCTAAGTGTTCCTGTGATTTCCACAAGTCACAACAACAGATTTGAACAGATCTGGTAATAGGGCTTAGTTTGATTTTGATGAGCTTGCGTTGACAGAAAGCAACTATTTGCATTCTTATAATCAAAATATTAAAACATTAGACTTTCTAGAAATTTATCATCTTCAAAACTGTTCCTAGAGAAATGCTGGGATGTCTTAATACTGGCATACACGCATGTGACAATCTAAGCAGTTACCTTGAGGTAGGAACCTCAGGTTGAGGATCCTGATTCAGCGGAGCATACTTTTACTAATGGGCCACCCGTTCTGGCTCATGGGAGCTACAAGTTCCATGTTAATCCATATTATGAGCAATGAAGAGCAAAAAATGTGTGTTTACAGTGGTAAGGAACTTGGTGAATTTTTAATTCTTTTTATTTTTTTAGTGTTTGGGCAACACAACAGCACTTTATTTTCTGATGTTCTTTCAGAGGTGACGTAGTGAGGCGGCTTCTGATATTTCTCTCTTAATGCTCGCCTCTATCCCCCTTTAACTGGACATGGGTATGGTGTTGCAAGCAAAACTGGTTAGGGAGATGAAGAGAACCCAAAGCTCTTCATACTTTAATTTCTCTTTGTTCCCTGCTCAGTCACCCTAAGAAGCAAACTCAAGCCAGCACTGAGTTGGTGACTGCTTTGTGAGGGTGGAGCGAGAGGAGCAGCAGTGGTGACACTGATGTAGCTGGGGAGCTGAGCTGGTGAAGAGCAGGTACAGGAAGAAGAGCTGGCTGAGGGATTACCAAGGGAGTGTGTTCACAGCCAGGTTTTCTTACTGTCACCTGAGAAAGTACAGGGAATGCTCTTTTCTGTGCCATCAGCTATGTGTGAGTGACTGGGGTATGGCTGTGCCATTACATGGAACAATTTCAAACATGTTGGTCAGACCTGGAACTTCACAGCTGAACATTCATGGAGATGGTTTTGCACGTGAGCACCTTATTGGATTAGAGTGGGTGGAAAGGATCGTCTGATTGCGGTAGGAGTGATCTTGTGTTTGTTTTCAGCTGTTATTTCAGAATTGTCTGGGTGCTCTTGCGCTGTTTTTCTTCCAGTAGTAAGGTGGATGAAAGTGTATGCAGAGTACCTGGCTTTTCCTTTGTTTTTTCCCATGCTCTGGTCATCCCTTGGCTTTGCAAAACATTACAGCCTCTCCTTAAATTGGAAATCACTGTCGTCTCACACAGGTGGTATGTACAAGAAGCCCAGTCAAAATTCATTATTTCTACAACTGTATGTGGCATGCCTGAAAAATGTGACATGCCTGTCACATAAACAGGAAATGGCCCTCATAGGGGACTGAGTGTAGCTGAAAGCCTAATCCAAATAATGCTGTTAGTCATCTCCATATGGTGACCTTTTAATGCCACGCAAGTTTGGAAAACATGCTTGTAGCTGGCTTCCACATGCTGGATGAACACGTAGATACCAGATGTTGCCATAGTCTTTTTCTAAAATCTATCCAAGACACAAATATTTTACATACAGCAGTTGTGGGTAAAAACCTGTGTGCATGAAGGTTATGCTGGAACTGGGCTGGGTCTGCAGCACTAGAAGCAAGGTTGTGGTTTCTGTGATCATCTGAAGTTTCTGATGACAATAAGTAGTGAAAACCAGAGAGGGAGAGGTAGCATACATTATTAAAGACATAGTTCTTGGAGATGGAACAGAATGTACTCTTAAGTGCTGGCTAGTATGTCAGGAAAGGCTCACTTAATTTCCTCAAAAAGAATACCATGTAATGTAACAATAGTCTGATTGTATCCTCTTTAGGCATATATAATAATTGGGCACTCTCATATTTTCACATGTATAGCCTGTGCATTAAATTCTTATATTCAAATGCAGAACCAGAACAGTCTTCGTGAAGTTTCTACCCCGTTCCCTGTAGCCTGCTCCCTCTTTCCGGAACCTTTCTTCCTCTGAACTCTTATGGATGCTTTTTGAGAGCATAGTAAAAGGGATGGTTAATGAAAGTAGAGTGCAAGTTAATGTGGTACCATTTTGTATTTAGTGTATACCTGGAAAAACAAACAGTTGTGTTATTTTGTTTTGGTTTTTAAGTATCCTATTTATTGTTTATGGATTGTTGGGAGTGTAGCTTGTGGACTGCAAGTCCGACATGGTTAACCTGGTTCACTACTAAGGTACAGAGTCTGTGATTGGAATTAAATTTTAAACTCCCTTTCTTCAGAGAAGGCAAATTGTCTAAGAACCTAATTGCTGTAAGACTCTATGAGAATATAGTGATTCACTTTGCTCAGTATGGGTTTGTTGTGCAGGGCATTTGCACCCTTTAGTTGCTTTTCAAAGGAATGCGGGTCTGAGGATAACAGTGTTTGTAGGAGCTGACTGTGCTTGTTGCTGCTCTCTAGCACTACCTTTCGTGACTTGTATATGCATTTCCTCTTACTGTCGAAAGAGTAGAGAAAAACCTGAAATTACTATACCTGTCCCACTTTTAGAGCACCCAGTAGGTACTAATTGGCACAGTAGTTGCACAGGGCCCAGATCTTCATGTAGTCCTGGAATTCTTCTGCTCCATAGGTACTTACACTCTTTTGATATACCGTAGCACCTCTAAAAGTAATAATGGATTAAGTGTTAAGCAACAAGTTGTAAGATTGGTGTCTGGTACACAAAATGAAATGGATAGTGTGCAAAATCAAACCCAGGCTAGGTTGGAACTATTATGGTACAATGATTTGGAAATATACAAATTTCATGACAGGACCATGTGATGATCTCTTGTGGTTTTGTTGTTTGGGGGGTTTTGTGGTTTTTTTCCCCCTTTCCTGGAAAGCTGGATGAAAAGAAGTGAGAGAGAATTGTCTTACTATTTGGCAAGGTGGTGTACAGGGATCTGCTTCACTTCCTTCCCTATCACTTTCCCCAACATGACTTCTGTTTCTGTAGGCCTTATGTGAGGAATGGGAAAAATCTGGAGGGACTTGCTCCATGTAGTTTCCTGCTGGCTAAAGCTGACCCAGCAACAAGGGGAGATCTCACAGTGGAACAGATGCTGTGTTCTTCGGAGGAAGTACAAATTTTGCCCTTTGAAAAAATCAGTCTAAAAGCCTGAGGGCTATGAGGGGAGGAAAAATACTTCAAAAAAACCCAACAAATCAACACTGCATCTGGAATATTGTGTCCAGTTCTGGGCCTCTCAGTTCAAGAAGGACAGGGAACTGCTTGAGAGAGTCCAGCACAGAGCTACAAAGAGGATTAAGGGAGTGGACCATCTCCCATATAAGGAAAGACTGAGGGAGCTGGGTCTCTTTAGCTTGGAGAAGAGGAGACTGAGGGGTGACCTCATTAATGCATATAAATATGTAAAGGGTGAGTGTCAGGAGGATGGAGCCAGGCTCTTCTCAGTTACGTCCAATGATAGGACAAGGGGCAACGGGTGCAAGCTGGAACACAGGAGGTTCCACTTAAATATGAGGAAAAACTTCTTTACGGTGAGGGTGACTGAACACTGGAAGGGGCTGCCCAGGGAGGTTGTGGAGTCTCCTTCTCTGGAGACATTCCAAAACCCGCCTGGACACGTTCCTGAGTGACCTGATCTAGGTGTTCCTGCTCCAGCAGGGGGATTGGACTAGGTGATCTTTCAAGATCCCTTCCAATCCCTGATACTCTGTGATTCTGTGATAAAGATTTGAGAGAAATTCTTCTAGGAATGCTGAATCTGAAAAGTATTTGAGCCTCATACATGTTAGGCATGTGCAGAAGTGCAGTAAATGCCAGTCAGGTGATGGACTGGCTGCTTCATTCATACTTTCAGGTGGGATATGGTATGGGTAGCAGGACTTTGTATAGGGAATGAGTAAAATTCAATTGGAAGGTATTTTGTGGTCTCCCTAGAGACTCCCTAGTCTTCCCGTCCCAGTTCTTAAACACCTTCATAGTGAAAATATTTCTCCTACTCATTGGTTGAAATTTGCCTTTCTACAAATGAGACTTGATTGCTTCTTAGACTGCTTTTGATAGGGATGTAGCAAACCACTCACTGTCATCTTCATAACACCTTATGTATTGAGGAAAGGTATGTTCCCACCCCTTCTCCTACTTTTTCCAGTTGTCCTTGTATCAAAAACCTCATTATTTAAATACTTTGTTTTTCCTCACTTTTACATATACCTGGTGAAGTTTGATTCCAGTTTGCTTACATCTTTTCTAGTAAGGTGCCTGAAAGCGAGTGCTGTAGTCTACTTGAGGCCTCACCAATACTTCAAATCTATTGAGTGGAGAGCTGTGTACAGTGTTCTTCATTTCTTCATTTCTTTCTTGTAACACTTCTCTTAATACATCTCAGAATTGCATTTTGCAACAGCATTTCCAGTCTGTGGTTTCCAAGCCTTTTTAGTAGGATGAGTCCCTAGCCAAATGGTTTTGGTTTATAATTATGTGTGTATTTCTTTTATACAAAATGTCTCTTCTGCTTGCCTTTAGTGATTATCGCCCCACTAGAAGTACAGTGGGGTTCTGTCATATATTTCTGGGAATCCTGATGCATTCATCATCTTGTGATGCTTTCATAAGGCTTTTGTGAGAATGAGCAAGGAGGGGAGGAAAAAGTTGGCCTGATTCCAAGACTCTTACACACACAATTGAGCCAAAATCTTAAATTTTCTATCTTCAGAAAAGATTGCTCCAGCTAATTAGTGAAGATAATTCCCTTGGATGAAATTTTCCTTGTTCTTGCCTTTTTTCTTTTGACTCTGTTTTTCTGATACCTTTTTAAACTAAAACTCTTAAAAGCAAAAGGTAGGGATTGGTTTGTTGTTTTTTGTTTTGTTGGGGTTTGGTTTGGTTTTTTTTAAAGAATTTGCTGTTTTTCTTTAAATAAGTGTTGAAATGCTTACACAACAAGCATCTGAGGGTTGCTGTTTAAAATAAACCAAACCAAAACAAGGCAGTGATGGACCTTCAACTTTTTTTTCTTTTCCTCTTATTTAAATGGAGAAAATATTTGTGCTGTCACCTTTTTCATAGATCTCCAGGAACAAAATGAGTTTTATTTTATAGGTCAGATTTTAAATATGATCTTTGTTATTTAGAATCTGTGAACTAAGGAAGTATGTGGTTAGATAACTCACATTACGTCTATGCTTATAGTCTTCTTCCAGAAAGGCTGACCATAAACTTTTCAGAAATAACCTTCACTAAAATACATGCTGCCCTGTTGTCTGAGCTTCTGAGACACTGCAGTCATCATTAAGTAATCTAGGAGTGTTTGCGTGCATGGTGGGAGAAACCAAGTGAGGAAACTGCCTATCAGAGCTTACTGTGCTCACTGTATTACTATTGTTATTTATTAAAAGTTTTGTTCTAAAATATAATGGTAAAGAAATATGATTTAAAATTAACTGAAAAGGTCAGAGGAATGGATTTGTCACATAAATGAGGTTTGGGTTTTCTTTCTTTTTTTCTTGCCCCCCTGCCCCGATACAGTTCTGCTTTGCTTGCTAAAGAATATCAGATCAGGGTTGTACTTGTTTATTTGGAAGTCTTTGAAGATTTTGGTCAGTGGCCTCTGTCTCTTCTCTTAAATGAAGAGACTGGGGACTTTGTATTTATGTTTTTTTCTATCCCTTCTCTTGGCATTTATTGCTACATTAACAAAACCAAAGAGATGTAACCATTTAAATGCACAGTTATCTTTGTGGTGTGCCCTGTTAACTTTACACAGACTACTGCAATGTCCCTGTCCTGTAGAATAAGAGCTTTGAGTATTGAAATTTTGCAGGTTTTTCTAGCTTCTCCGATGTGAAGATGATAAAGCGTATGCTACACAGACTTCTAAGAAAAACTATGGACAATTTCTGATGGTAAAAGTAAGTACAAGTTTGTGAAGGGTGAGAAGGGAGAAAATCTTTGGGTTTTTTGGGTTTGGTGGTTGTTTTGTTTTTGTTTTTAATTAATTGTATCAAAAACCAAAAAAATGAGAAACAAAGGCTGGCTTTTCTTCTAATTGCATTAACTCCTAAAGCCCTTTAGGTACTGAGACAAGTAATTGTGGCTGAAAAAATAGCTTAATGTTTATAGGGACAAATGTGCTATCCAACACTGCATCAAGAATAAACCACAGTGTGAATACAGGGACTAGATAGGTCAACTAGAACCACTAAGGATGCTCTTTCCTATTTAGCTTGTACTCACATTTTTGCAACAAACCTGCGGGTTTCTTGCAGAGGATAAAATTCAGTTTAATACTGAGGACAGGGAGAGAAATTTATAGTATCACAGTATTGCCCTGGTTGGAAGGGACCTTTCCGATCGTGTAGTCCAACCACCAGGTAAAGATCGTAAAGCACTGTAACAAGTTACCTGGGTAAGTTTTGGAGAATTAGTCATTGGAGATTGCTAGTAAGAGGTTAGAAAAACGCATATTGGAATGGCACAGGTGTCCTTGATGGCTTATTGGATGCTTTTGTGCTCCGTGCTGTGACCAAGTGTTCCGGGCTTGGACTGAATGTTTAAGAACTGAATTCTGTCAGAGATGCTGATGTTGAAGATCCTGTTGTCACTTGAGGATATTTTCATGCCTGTTGAGATGTACTGATTCAATATGAAACAAGCGAGAATATTTTTCCCCTCTTGTCCTTGTTCCATATGCCTATGTAGCTACAAGTTTTTTTTACTGATTTAGTGATTTGCACAACTATCCTAGTGACAAACCTCAATTTCTGCTGGAGAACATGTTCTGCTAATAGAATTTAACCTTCATTGGGAACGGCTGGAGAATGAACGCCCCATATGAGACCGTCTGGAAAAGAGCTTCTCCTGAGACTTATCAATGTTCCTTACAGGAACCTACCCAGAGTCTTCACTCTCAGAGCAGCAAAACTGGAGAAATAGTGGCAGCAACAATGGCAGTATGCTAATGACTTTGGAGAAATGTTACTTTTGTAATTGGAAATGATACGAACGGTGTCCTTAATACAGATTGTTGATTCCATTTTTATTCTTGTCATAAGCTTAGATGTAAGAATGGATTCACTGTAAGGGGATGACATCAGAACTTTTATGCTTTCCACAAAGAGATGCTCAGATTGAGAGGCTTAACTCATGAAATACTGTTTTATCAGAACACCAGCTAAAGTGAGGGTTTGAAGGACTCCTTACTTTTCCTTCAGTTGAACAGTAGCACAAAAGAGATGAAACGTCATTGACGTGATTCTGAAATGTGGATTAAGAGCTGAATCAAGCTCGGATTTTCTTGTTTGTTTCTTTGAAGGGTGGGTTTTTTGGGGGTTAAAGATGTTGCTCTTATACCACTGGGCTATAAAGATTTTTGTGTTTAAAATATTAGACACTTTTTTAAAGACAAAATCAAGATCTTTTCCCTTCAAGAAATTTCCCATTCCCCAAGTAAATGCTGTTCTAATCCTTCAAGTCTGCACCCATTCCTCATTTATAGAATAAGAAGGTACAAAAAGTCAGCAGCAGAAAGAGATGGTGGTGAGGAAGAGACTCTTCAATGAAGGAGGCCTCCTTGAATACTTCTAGTGCAACACTATCAATTTTTGCTTATCTCATCAGTTTAGGTCATTTTTAAGATCTAATGGGCATGTGAGGCCTTCTGTCAGACCTCCACTATTGGTGACTCACTGAAATACTCAGCTTTTTTTATTGTCTTCTGGTACCAGTCTTGTTATGTGAGAAGGAAATAGGACTAGGAGAATATTCTCCTGGACCAAGTGGCAAACATGGAATGGAGTTACGTGTCTGTAACACAACCTTGTATTTGGGTGGTCATCTGTTCACTTTTTAACATTTCATCCATTGCCGATTTGAAGAGTCTGCTGAGCAGAGTTGAGAGTTGGAGTGCTCCTGGAAGTTGGTATAGCTGCTAGCAGAAATGGTCAAAAAGTCTGAGTCTAGGCCAGCTTAGGATGTATAGATAGATACAAAACTTTAAAAAAAAAAAAAATAAATTGAAAATAACTAGATTCAGCTTTTGATATCTGGCTAATGGTGTTTCTTTCCACAGGACTCCGAGAAGGGCCATCTAACATGGCTGATAGATTAGCTTTAATCAAACAAACAGATGTTTGTTTCATGTGAAGAAGCAGAAACAGAATAGTTACCAGAAAGAAAAAAAAAAACAACAAACCAGTCCTTCAGTCTGTGTCCTTCTCTACTAAAATTGCAAACCATCAAATAAATACAGTTGAATCTGGCCTGAAAAGGATGAAGGATGCTGATGACCGTGAGTCATTTGAGGTGAAGATTGCAGATTTCTCTCCTTCATTCTCAACAGTAAGACAGTGATTTATGCAACAAGGCAACTTTTTGTACCTTTCACATGAATTTTTCAGTTTGTCCCCACACTGATACTCTGAATGTGTGCCTTAACCCAGAAACAGAACTGCTGGTTAAAATGTATACTTTGTATTTTGTTTCCTGTTGAGGTGGGAAATAAGATGACATTCCTACCAAAGCCTTGTGTTACATGGAGGTGCCTGATTTACTACAGTGACCATAGAGATTGCACAGCAAAATTCTGCTGGAAAAGCAGGAACTTGCTATAGAGGACTCCTAATTAGGGTTACAGCCACTTGCTGCTAGTCTTCTGTAAGAAACTCTCCAAAACAAAAACAAGATGGAATTCATGCTGGCAAACATGTGACTTTCATATTTTACTTTCTGGGACCTACTAAATGCACTCCGAATTAATGTTGCATGGGTTTAAGTTCCTCAGGTTGTTAAAAGTCTGCTATGGCCGAACAGGGTAAATTTATGGTTGTGATGATGAAGTAGTACTCAATTCCTCTGTGTTCAGAATATAGCCAAGCTCCATGACAAAAATACATAGCGCTAGCTTCCCCTTCTGGCCAAAAGAAGGAAGTGATCCTGAAGGCAGGAGTCACACCATTTCTCAATTTTATTTCTATGTGCTGAAGATAAACACTGATTTCAGGGAACGTACTAATGCTAAATTGCCATAGAAGGGGCAGGGGGAGAAGTGCTTGTGGAACATCTGTGCTTCTTGCAACATAATAAAATGATATATTGAGAGAGTTGCTGTTGAAACATAGACATCTGGACAGAAAGATCCCCAGTGCCCTTCTAGACCCCTATTAGCCAGTGCTAGAAACACATATTTTACTGGTTTTCATATTGTGTATGCTAATTTTTCTCATGCAGCTGCATCAGGTATGATTATAACTTTTTTTGTTTGTTTGTTTGGAGTTGGTGTGTGCTTGCCTTTTTGTTTTATTTAAAGATTCTTTTTTCATTTTAATTCTATGGCACAATATTTTGTAGCATTAGCATAGGCTTTTTAAATGTAGAGTGTACTAGCATAAAGGTATCTGTTTTGTGGTATAAAGCAACAACACAGAGTATGATTTAATATGCTTTTTAACAAGCCCTTTCTAAGTTAGTTTGCCAGTCTTTTACAAAGTTGTATTACTATGTTTCTGGTTGGGTTGATCATATAACGTTGAATCTTAGCAAAATCTTTGTTCTTTGTCGCTTTACTCCCATCTGTTACAGCTGCCTGGAAAAAATGGGACATGTAAAACACCAAACAATTTTGCATTGTAAGGAGCCCGAACTCTTGATTTTGTGGGCATGTTGGAGAGTTAGCATGCAAACACAACAGGCATGTGCATACCTACATACCAGGGAAACAGAAACATCCTGCATGATAAAATGATAGTCTCATGCTTAAGATGCTTAGGTGGACTGGAAGAAACAAGCTTCTCTGTTAATATCATGGGTTTGTTCAAATTGGAAACACTCAGGTTTTCCTGTACCTCAGTCTCAAATCCAGTTTATCAGATTTATCATGGGCTTGGTCTTCCTCTTTATCTTGGCCAAAACTGTCATCCTGGAACTGAAAATGTGTCTTGACATGTTTTGCTGCCTTGTTATGTTCCTATGGACAATTCTACCCACTATCTCATTTCCACCAATTGTGGTTTTCACCTGCTTGTGAAGCACTCGGCCCAGGGAGGTTGAGGCAGAGACCTCTGAGCACCAATGCTGTTGGAGATGCAGGGAAAACGCTTGAATGCGTGAAGGATTACATCTTTACTCTTAATGCTCAAGTTGTGAACTGAGTTATGCGTTCATCATTCGTTCCTTGCCACAGTGTATGCTTCGTATGTGTTCAATTTTTGGTGTATAAGACTGTGCTAATTTCATACCGGCTTTCATATCAGCGATCTTTAGCACTGTGGGCTGGGGGTAAGGAGGATTGTATTTAGTCACTTCAAAGGGCCAGCCCTTTGCTCCTGTCTTTATCAACTCCTACAGAACTTAGAAATTGCAGCCAGTCAGGCCTTTCCTTAAGCAAAATGTAGCTGGGAACAAGATTTCCTTGTCAAAGTCAATGTCAGATTGTGTTACACTTCTTATGTTTACTAATATACTTACTATGGTTTCATTGTTGTATTGAAAATAATCAGGAGGAGACAATTAATGATTTCCTTTTCAGCTGTGCCATAATGAACTACATCAGAAATATTTTGATATCCTGAGTCATTGGTGGCCATGGAGAAAAACATAGTTTTTAAGCCAAGCTTTTAAATGTATTCTTAATTGAAAGAAAAAAATTAGTATTTTGCTAGCAAGTGACTTGTCCTTCCAGATTTATAATTTTAACAATGAATCAGTCTTGGAGAACATTATTTAACTTGCTTTTACAACCAGTAGTCTATATGAATAATGTTTTTGGGTAGTTGCCCATATAGTAATTTTATTTATATTTCTTAAGAAATCTGAATATTTACAGAAAAGCTAATTGCTCTCCTGAAAAGACAATTTTTATCTGTCTCCTTTATGTGTCATTTTGCGTCAGGCAGTTCATCATGAAAAATTAAACGTGTGCATGAGCAGTAGAAAACTTCCCTGTAATGGTTGAAGTCATTACTCACTAATGTGCCATCATAGCTCAGTTCATACCACGAAAGCGTTGGGAATCACTGCTACAATGTTTTGTGAAGAAATTTCAGCTTTCTTCTTCATACAAAAGTAACACAAATATGGTCGTTTAAGTTTTCCACTTTCTTCAGATACTCTTTTGTAGGTCTCAGTCAAAGCTCAAAGAGCAAATTTTTTTTTCCAGCTTCCCCAGGCAGCTCTAATAGCTCTGACAACCTTATGGCTCCTTACCAGCAGGAGTCCAGTGAACCTGCTCAGCTGTTGGAGCCGTCCCCTCTTGCTGCCTCCAGACCTAGCCAGGGAACTGACTTGCTGCCCTGCCTTTGTAGTAAAGCCTTCGAGTGCCCATGTGCAGCAAACACGTGTTTGTACAGTTGCAAACAAGCCTTTGAGGAGATTTGCTTCTTTTGTGCTATTTCCTTGCCAGAGTCAGGAATGCAAAACCTGAGGCCAGCTTCCTCTTGTTTTTATTTCAGGTGTCCAATTATCTTTTGAAATGAGGCAGAGAAGGGTATTTTCTCTAAAGTGCTGCTGAGACTGTCCTTTTTAAAAGGCTAGTGCTCTTTACTGAAAACAAGGCTGTAACTGGCAGTTACCTTCCTTAGGGATGTGCTGGAAAGAGGAGATTGGCTCAGTCTTCTCTGCTTGTGTGAGACCTGACATAAATAGGGGGTGTCCTTTAAAATAAAGGAGAAGTGGTCATTCTGTGACCACTACAGTTCCAGTTTGTCCTGTGGCAGGGACTGTAGTTTCGCTGTGACTTGGCTAAATCTGATACGCAAGGTAGGATGTAATCCTCATCACAGACAGATATTTCTTTGTTGTTCCAGTCGGCTGTTGTAGGCCGCAATGGGGGAGACCCCTCTCTTCTCCTGTGCGGTGGGAGGCAATGGGTCTGGTTCATAGCCACAAGAGGGGAAGCGCTGCAGTGTTGACTCCATGGAGCTGGGTGACAGGCAGGGTGGGTTCGGGGTGGACGCTGAACCTTTGATCTGCAAATGTAGTTAAGAAATATCTTTTGGTTTGTCTCGGTCTGCTTGTAGTAGCATTAAAAAACCCTAGTCTAGTTGCAATCACACTAGCCAAGAACATGTATTTGCGAGTGAGCAGGGTGGACTATTACGTGTGGAATGGAGAAGTGTTGCAGGAAGACAAGAGAGTGAAGGCAGTCAGGTGTTACGCTCTAAGTGCAACATGAGTAGTCTGCATATTAATTGCCACTGAATTTGTATTCCTGAATGAGAAGTTCATTTTGCAATAAGTCGTGGTGGAGAAAGGGATTTGGGAGCATGACGAAACCTTCTTAAACACCCTTCCCATTCTCACAGAGGGAGAAAGAACTGATGAAATAATGTCTCATCTCTAAGAAATAATAATTGCTTCTTGTTAAGGATGTGAATTTCATAATTCTGTAACCATAAACAGTAGTGACTATAAGCATGCCAAACCTTTTTATGTATGGAGGGAGAGACCAGTAGAGAGCTCCTAACAGAAGTACATCTTTATATGTTCTGGAAAAAGCTGGCGAGTTTCAAGCTAATGCTGTTTATTTAATTTCACCAATTATTTGTCCTGTTGTAATCTCATTTGGATTATAGAGATTGTTAGCTTTGTATTTGCCTTTGCAGCACATTGGTTATAACTATGCTTGTGAATGTATTAAAAATTGTTGTGATAATGATGTACACAAAGATTACTTTGGGACTCCTTAAAGAAGAGGTGAGCAGAGGAGGGAGGTCAGAGTGCTGCCAGAGAAAGGAAGAACGAACGAATCCAACAAAAACTGCAAGGGGAAGCCAGTTAGACAGCATGTAAATTTGCATGAAGGAATCTGGCAAAGATGCTAATGGTAATACTGTTTCTCCTGTGAGAAGTTACAGAAGGCTCTTTTTCTACAATTCTATAATAATTGGGATTCTTTTGCACATTCTGTCTGAAGATTTGTGCCTCCCTGCACCCTTACTCTATGGCACAATACTTTATAATGCTTTCCAGGATGTTTGATTTCATATTGGTCAGAAGGAAGACTGCCATTTCATGAGTAACCACCAGTACTGTTTTCTTTAACATCTGGTGTAGATTTGCAGTAAGGAGGTTAAACCAGATCATTTTCCTTAAGTCTTGGACTTAAGGAAGTTTTCAGACCGTGCCAGAGTAACTACAGGATGCACATTTTTTTCTCTTCTGACACCCCCCAGAGAAAGGCAGCAGAGAGAAGACAAAAAGGAAAATGACTTAAATTTGAAATAGAAAAAAAAAAACCCCACAAACAAACCCTTCCCCCAAACTAAATGAATAAATAAATAAGAAACAGGAGGCTGATGTGGAAAGCTATGGAAGTACTTAATAATGGCTGAGTAAAGGAAGATGTGAGCCAAGAGAACTCTGTATGTTGGAGATCAGAAAGCACAGAAAGGGTGTCAGACCAAAAGTCACTAGGCTGTGACTGAGAGAGCCACAAAGATGATTAAAGGAGTAGAGCATCCCATGTGAGGAAAGGCTGAGGGAGCTGGGTCTCTCGCCTGGCAGAAAGGGACCTGGGGGTGCTGGTCGACGGGCGGCTGAACATGAGCCAGCAGTATGCCCAGGTGGCCAAGAAGGCCAATGGCATCCTGGCTTGCATAAAGAATAGTGTGACCAGCAGAAGTAGGGAGGTGATTGTCCCCCTTGTACTCAGCACTGGTGAGACCACACCTTGAGTCTGGTGTCCAGTTCTGGGCACCTCAACACAAGAGAGATATCAAGGTGCTGGAGCAAGTGCAGAGGAGGGCAATGAAGCTGGTGAGAGGACTGGAGAATAAGGCTTATGAGGATCGATTGAGGGAGTTGGGATTGTTTAGTTTGAGGAAGAGGAGGCTGAGGGGAGACCTCATCACTCTCTACAACTGCTTGAAAGGGCATTGTAGAGAGGTTAGTGCTGGTCTCTTCTCACAGGGAATTAGTGACAGAACAAGAGGGAATGGCTGCAGGCTGCAGCAGGGTAGGGTTAGGCTGGACATTAGGAAAAAGTTTTTAACAGAAAGAGTGGTCAGTCAGTGGAATCAGCTGCCCAGGGAGGTGGTGGAGTCACCGTCCCTGACTGTGTTTAAGAGTAGATTGGATGTGGTGTTGAGGGATCTGGTGTAGGGGAGAACTTGTAGAGTAGGGCTGATGGTTGGACTTGATGATCCCAGGGGTCTCTTCCAACCTATCTGATTCTATGATTCTATGATCCTTTAGCTTGGAGGAAACTAAGGGGTGACTTATTAATGTTTATAGATATGTAAATGGTGAGTGTCAGGAGGATGGAGCCACGCTTTTCTCAGTGACATCCAATGATAGGACAAGGGACAATGGGTGCAAGCTGGAACATAGGAGGTTCCACTTAAATATGAGGAAAAACTTCCTTTACAGTGAGGGTGTGACTGAACACTGGAAGGGGCTGCCCAGGGAGGTTGTGGAGTCTCCTTCTCTGGAGACATTCAAACCCCACCTGGACGCGTTCCTCTGTGACCTGATCTAGGTGTTCCTGCTCCAGCAGGGGGATTGGACTAGATGATCTTTCAAGGTCCCTTCCAATCCCTGAGATTCTGTGGTTCTGTGAAAACTCCCGTCTGGTCACATACGTTAAAAGGCCATAGGGGAAATGTGAGCACAGCGTAATATGACAGAATGTAGATTAAGCAGCCTAGATATGGTCCAGCTTCTAAGGAAGTATCTTGCCTGTTTTGGATGAGGCTAGCGTAATACACAAGCAGAGGTTGATGGAAGAGCGCACAGTTCCAGGAGACCTGCGTGACCTCTAATCTGGAATACTGAAAGAAGAGGTGTATATAATTAATTGAAAGCGCAATAGGACGTCTTCCCGTCATACCTGACCTTCGAGGACTGGCGCCGCCAAGGGGCAAGGAGGGTGGTGGTGGCGGCTACCGAGCGAGTCTGGGAGTCACCGCCACCCTCCTTACCTAGTTCCCTGCCGAGATGAGCCCCCTGACGCTACATCCGGCTCAGCCCCATGGCGTCACTTCCGGCGGCGGGAAGGCGGGGGCGATAGGGGACCTCCCTTCAGCCAAATGGTCGACCCTGCTCTGAGGGGGAGCCCTCGCGGCCGCCCTGTCCCCCGGGACCGCGTTGTTGGCAGCCGGGGTGAGCCTCTTCCACAAAAGGCCTTGGGGAAGGGTGGCTTTTGTGAAGGAGCGGCCTACCGGCCCCTCGGGAAGAGCGCGGCCTAAAGTCGGTCTTCTTGAGGCGTTTAGCCGCGCTGAGGTGGGTCGGAGCAGGCCCGCGGAGTGCCGTGGTGGTGCCTTGCGCTGCTGCTTCGTGTCGGTCCTCTGAGACGTTTCAGCTCCTTGAATTTATTTCTAACCGTTCATGTGTGCTGACCGCTTCTCCCCTTCCCCACCAAAGCCCTGCAGCCATGGAAGTGGATTATCCAGCAATTGCAGTAAGCACAGGAGTGGTTCGGTTAGTTTGCCCCCGGATTTTTAGCGAGCTGTGGGTGCTCTTAGAGGCTCTCATATTTAAAGGTTATTTTTTATTTGCTCACTTATAAAAGTAATATTTTCATTTATTAAGTATGGTAATAAAGAGATGCTGTGCTATTGAAGATTCTGTAGATTCTTTTTGTTCTGGTTTGGGTTTTTTTTGGGTTTTGGGTTTGTTTTTTTTTCTTCCCATGGGAAGAAAGAATTATCTTTTCATGCTTAGAGCAGTAGGTGTGATTGCCTGTGTGCATGGGTTTCCTTTGAGTCCTTATGAGTGCTTTGAAGGAAGTAAAATTGTTTTTTTATTTATTTCTCTTTAGGGTGTCTGCAAATAAAAGGGAACTGATACCTCTGGTGCTGTTAATTCCAAACAAGATGAAGATCCCCTCTTTGCTGCTGAGATTCCCGCTTTGTTATTTTTCTAGAAGAACTTACTTCACAAACTTGCACTTTACGAACTTTCACTTCACTTCCAGAGCAGATTTCCTGTGCATTGAATATCTTACAGCAGTGCACCACTATCATACAAAATGGATATGCTCAACAAATGGCTTGAGGAGAGAGCTGTGTCAACAAGTGGCTCCTGACCAGCAACTAGAGGGACTTTCTGACAGAGAAAAAAGACTTGTAGACAGACTTTACAATGGGCTAATCCAGGGTCATAGAGCCTGTTTAGCAGAAGCTATTACACTCGTAGAATCAACTCAGAGTAGGAAGAAGAAAATAGCCCAGGTGCTCCTTCAGAAGGTATTATCCTACCACAGGGAACAAGAAAAGTTAAATCAAGGAAAGCCACTTGCCTTTAGAGTGGGTTAGTCCTTTTACATCTGTCCAGTAGTTGCTTTGGCAGAGTTACAGTCTTCACCTTTCATTATCACTTCTGTTCTTAAAGCATCATGGTCTGCAGACTTGGATTAGTGGTTTCTTGTGGTTTGTAACCAATCGAGTTCACTTCTGTTGTCCAGTAGAATTATAGCCTGAGCTGAAAAATGCTTTTGAAAATGCTCTAGAAGTAATTGTTGTTTTTGGGGGGTGTGAGGGGGTGGTGTTACTTGGGTTTTTCACTAACTATTATAAGCTGAAATGTTAGGTAGGTAGTTTGTAGTTTGATACAGCTATTATCTACACTTCGATAAGGAAGGACGTTATTAAGCGGACCTGTTCTTTTCCCAAAGAAGGTGTCTTCTTGAATACTTCTGAAATCCCTTCATTAATCTGCAAAACGAAAAATATGTATCTTCCTGTTTTATGGCTTTACTTTAAAGCAGGCTGCTTTTCAGCTGAGGAGACTTAAACCTGGTTATCTTGGAAACTAGAAACTATAGAATTTTTTTCCCTTGTGAAGAGATGGACTATTAAAGTATGTCATGTGCAGCTCATAAAGTATGTCATGTCATCTCTTGGATGTGTACAAAGGTAGTAAGAAAAAGAACTTGAGCATGGGAGCAAGAAGTGTCTGCTGGAGGTTAACAAGTTAATCTTAGTTTGCATGCTTTGACATGTAAGGAAATTCCTGATTTTTTATTTTTTTTTAAATAACAGCTCTTCAAGGTAATGGCTTTTGCTTTTAGAGCTTGTCTTTTATAAATAGTAAATCTAAAATACTTAGATGTAGGATATGATATTTTTAAAGTTCTGAAGTGTAAGTCAGTATAGATAAATTTATTTGGAGGAGAGGAAATAAAGCTGAATAAACCCAATGTTACATTGGCATGGATAGGATGAGGGGTGGTGAAGGGAGTGCTGCTGCACTGGATGAACCAAGGTAGTGTATTTCAAGTTAATTACAACTGTTTGGTTGGGTATATGATTGTGGCATAGCTTTCATTTGTTGTGATACTGTGCTAGAGTAGTGTTATCAGCTTAGATGTTGTCAGTGTTCATGTGGTGTATTATTTATTTGATTAAAAATATGGTTTTTTTCTTTCTAATCTGACTGTTTAGGGTTGTCTGGTCCTCCTGGTGCTGGGAAATCGACTTTCATAGAGTGCTTTGGGAAAATGCTTACAGAAAGAAAATATAAAGTGTCTGTGTTGGCTGTAGACCCTTCCTCTAGCACAAGTGGTGGTGAGTGTGAATTAAGGTTTGAATTGGGCTTCTAATTCTTGTCAACCATAGGAGTATCTCTTTTGGCCATATGGGGGAAAACTTGGGGGCCTATCAAAGTAAAATTTTAAGAATAAATGTTTTATTAAGTTTTCATTTTTCTCCCCGTGCAATATGAAATTGGGAAATATGTATCAGTGCCCTAATTTTGTCAGGTTTCCTCATGTTTTGTTCAGGTTTCCTCTTCCTTTTCAACTTTTTTGTCTGAAACCTTGGATAGCTACAGTTTTCTCTGTTGTTTTATTTATCTGTTCCCCTGTGAATGAAGGAGTAGAAGGGCATTTGCTTGTGCTTATATTTCAACAGTGGTAACACTGATCACTGGGCAGGAAGCACATGCTCATGTGAAACTATTTAGAGTGCTGCAATCCAAACGTGTAGATCAGGTTGGATTTTGGAATATTCATTAGTTCTTCTCAATAGGAATTTTTGGATTTCTGTTGATTTTACTGGTTTCAAGGTCTCCTGGTGTGCAGTATCATTAACCATCTGTCTGACTTATAGCATGTGGTTTGTTTGTTGTGGGTTTTTTCTAAATTTGAAATTCTTCAGAGTTGTGTGGCTGTCACTCTCAAACCAGAAACTGTAGGGAAATTATAGGCTGACCACACTCGAATAATGGTATCTCTGACATAAATAATAGAACGTTGGTTTTGCTCTTTTTCTAATGGACAGCTGCCAGAGAAAATAATTCCTTTTTCCAGCTTCTACGCTATCAGAGGAGATGTTGCAATGTGTTACTATTTAAAAAGAAAAAAAAAAATCTTTCAGTATTGCAGTGATCTGGAGCTAAGACTGTACTTTTTAATACATACATTCAAGACACATCAATAGAATAGCAAAATATGATGCCAAGACTGCATCGGTTAAAAGACTTGAGCATCTCTCATCGTTTGGGATTTACATCATGAGTGTAGATCTCATCGAATCCAATTTAAATTTTGAGTGAATGATGCATGTCAGCTTTCTCACAAACATAAGAAAAAAATCTACCATCAAAAAATACCAGAATCATAAGGCAGAGATTTGTCCCTTTGGACAGAAAAGACAAAGATTTAATTGAGTGGCCTGCTGTGTACAGGCCTCAAAAAGCTGTTCAGGTATTGCAGAATTCATTCTGAGCTAGAATAAATTCATCAGATTTGGTAGCAGTGTAAGGTCTGCTTGTCAGACTTTCCCAGCTTCTGATAGGCAGAAGAACCAGGCAGTAAATTCTGAGCTTTCAGCAAAGTCTTGGCAACTAATATTGGGATATTCTTACTTGGCTGACTTGGAGCAAGAGATCTGTCTTTTTTTCACTCATGTATTGGGGAGGAGAGGGGAAAGTCTGGCTGGTTTGCACTTCTGAAATAACATTAAATGTTTAAGGTTCTCTATTGGGTGATAAAACACGGATGACTGAGTTGTCCAGAGACATGAACGCGTACATCAGACCGTCTCCAACCAGAGGGACACTGGGAGGTGTAACAAGGACCACAAATGAAGCCATTCTGCTGTGCGAGGGAGGGGGCTACAACGTTGTTCTTGTGGAAACAGTAGGTATGTGCCTTAGGGTTGTCTTTCAGTTACCCTGTTGCGCTGGCTGAATAAGGTGTGTTACTAATTGCATACTCTCATCCTTGATTTGGTCATGCTTTCATACATGGTAATGGATTGAAAATGAACACCTATTCTGTCAATGTTCTAGTCTTGTACATTTTGTAAAAACACTGCCGCGGCCAGGAGCAGTGAAGCCAGACGCAATCCAGATGATTGGTAGAACAGCTTCAGCTTTATTCAGAAGGCTCTCCAACCAGAAAGCAGTACAATCCAGTCAGAAGGCAGATCCAGTTTGTTCTAAAGTAACAGGTCCTCATTCGCTAAGCACTACATTTCGGATAGGGAGAGGGATATTGTCCACGAGCTTTTCACGCACTTTCCACTCGCCTAAAGTTTCCCCATGATTGGCTACAACTTTTGTGTCATTTGCTGCTTCCTACACTTTGTTTCGCTTTCATTTCGTTGCTTACTTTCACTTATTTGCATATAAACCCTTTCAGTAACTCCCTCTTAAAGGGGCTGCTCTCAACAAAACACTGTGTTGTAGAAGATGTTGTGCTTCCTGTGTCTTTGTTAGTGGGATTTGTTCGTGGTGCAATACGGGGATCTTCCATGATGAGACTGTTGTTAACTGAACGCTTGCAATAAATGGTGAACTCTGGATTTGATTTTCTAGGTGTAGGACAGTCAGAATTCGCTGTGGCTGATATGGTTGACATGTTTATATTACTGCTGCCGCCTGCGGGTGGAGATGAATTACAGGTATCTTTCAGTTTCTCTTATTAAGTATTACCCAGGACTAGAAAGAGAAACAGAAATCCAAGATGTATTATCTGTCTGTGCAGAAAATCCATATTGATCATGTTTTGTAAATTACACTGCTACTATTGAATTCTTTTCAGTGTCATATCAATTTACTGCACAGTTAGGATCTGCTATTCTCCTCCCCCACCCCCCCCTTCTCCTGATTTTGGAAGTATTAGGATGTCATCTCTCTGACTGACTTTAGCCTACTTACTAGTTATATATGATCTGGGGGAGTGACTTTGCATTATAGGTAAACAGAAACTCCTATAAATAGATTTGCAAACGTAGTCATGTTTTGGTTAAACTTAAGGCTCTACACGTGAAGTAGGTTATCGTGTAAACTCCGATATCCATATTTAGTTTTCTCATGTCAAAGCAGACTAATAGTAGTGATGACAGTGGCTGTTGGCACTACTGGTGCGTAACTAGCATGTACACAACAGAAAAATCAGCAAGAGGCACCAGATTCTAATAAAGCATTTCAACCTGTTTTTTGGGTTAAATCAGCTTGTTGTAGTCCTGAGTGTTGATGATTTCTTTCCCTGTTCCGTTTAGGGTATCAAACGAGGCATAATTGAGATGGCAGATCTAGTTGCAATAAATAAAGCTGATGGTGATTTAGTTGTGCCTGCACGGAGAATACAAGCGGAATATGTTAGTGCTATGAAGCTACTTCGTAAACGTTCAAAGGTTTGGAGACCAAAGGTTTGTGTATGCCACTATGGTATATGGTGTGGTTTTGTTTGGGTTTTTTGTTTTGTTTGTGCTTGCCTCCCTCTCCTCCTTCTCCCCAAATGAGTTAGGGTTGTTTTCATCTCATCTAGCTGTAGTAGTCTCCGTGGGCTCGTCTATAAAAATGTCTGTTCTGTTCAGTTTTGCACTGTGCTAGAGGGTTGAGTGCTGCTGTTTCTGTTTCACCTCTGATCTCGGGGTGTGCCACATGAATCGCTGTGCAAAGCCAGTGTCCTGCTCCCCCATGATTGCTCTCCTGAGCTGCAGTCTCAGCACTAGCAGACCTATTACTACCATCAGTAGTGGTACAAACTTGGCTGGCTCTTTTTTAAGCTACACATATCTTAAAATATCCCTTTTTTATGAAGCCTATGATTATCATTGGTTTTTTTCACTTGTTTATGCATTTCCTTATTCCTTTACTTTTTATTTTTTTTTTTTTCTCACATAATGAAAGGTCTTGGGCAAGAATCTCGTTATTTGTGCATGCAATGTCTAGATTATTGGAACTCTTATTCTGTGGGCCTTTAGTTGTAATGCAGCGTTCCATCTATTAAAAGATTATGGTAAATTATTAAGGGAAAGATTCAGTACTAATTTTTAGTGCATATATATAAAATAAGCATACACACCCTCACTCCCTTTGTTTTTATGCCAGTGTATATAAAGAAGGTTTGCTCTACCCTCACATTAAAACTGACCTATTGAATTCAGTTTAAATCAGCTGAGCTGCTTGATACTTAGCCATCATTTTGTAATATTTGTTTCTAGATCTGATGAGAGGCCACATCTGATAAATGTGACCCAAAAGAACTGTTAGAGACCAGTGAATTAAACAGGTTGTCAGAAATTGGTCTGTCTTTCAGTGATTACGGTGTCTGACAACAGGAAGAAAGAAAATACTGGTGTGTAGGGGCTGTATCATATGTATTAGATTGGGAAAAAGAGAGGGAGGCTTTTTTTTTTTTTTTTAAAAAACAAACTTTTCCATCATCTCAGATGCCTAAAATACTTTTGGCAAAATGAATTTCTAGTCTGGAAAGCAAATGCAAAAAAAATAGTTGAAATACCTGATTCCTGGAATATTTTAAGTGTAAAAGAGCAGCTACCAGAGTATATCTACCAGAATAACTCTAGATTCAAGTAGAAAGGCAACACTTCACTTGCATAGAAGGACTTGAGTCCTAGCTAAAGAACTCATTAAAATTGATTCTCACTGATTATACAAGGAGCTGGGCAAGGCCTAGTTGCCCCAAATACTATGGATCTCAGGGTCCACCTATAGTTGGTAAAATCCTAATTTTTAATTAGGATTTTTAATTTTTTTTTTTTTTTTTACATTAAGCAGCACAAAACTGCATAGACCTTCATGAAGTGAGGGCATTAGAAATAAGCTTGCCTTCTGCATTTCTTAATTTTCACACCATCTACCTGATGCAGCAATTGAACCTTCAAGCCCAGTAGCTACTTGGCTTCAAAATTTGTTCTGAATCCAACAGGTAATGCGCATCTCTGCCAAGACTGGAGAAGGTATCTCAGACATGTGGGATAAAATGACAGAGTTTCGTGACCTTATGCTCACAAGTGGTGAGTTAATTGCCAAACGACGGAAACAGCAGAAAGTGTGGATGTGGAATCTCATCCAAGAAAATATGTTGGAACATTTCCGGAGTCACTTGGCAGTCAAGGATAAGATTCCACTTTTGGAAGAAAAAGTTCTTAGCGGTGTCTTGTCTCCTGGACTGGCAGCTGACCTGCTACTGAAAGCATTCAAAGATGGTCTCTAAGGATCACATTCTGCTCTGTTCTTGTTAAGTGCTTTACGTAAAAATGAATATTAAATACAGTTTTTTCTGTGTGTGAATTCAAATGTTTTACTACAGCAGATGTTGATAAAATATCCAGTATTCTGCAAAAAGTACTGTATGTGCAGAGATCATGGCAAAACCAAACACTTGCACAGATTACTAAAGACTGTCATGAAAAAAGTATGTTTCTAAGTCTTCTCTTTGTACATGCCATAGATCTGTGGTCAGAAGTGTCTGCCTATGTCAAAATGTTTTGGGAAAGTGGGGCAGAGAGGTATGTGGTGGTGCAGAGTTTTGTTCCAATTATGGGACCATCTTAGAGCAGTGTACACTGCAGCTTTCCAGTCCAGTGTAGCATCAGCTGTTGCTAGCATGGATTGCTTTCTCTTTCCTCTCCTTGAGTGACAGCAAGAACACTGGAACCCCTATCGGCGCCTGACCACAGTCTTAGTTTAAATAAATTGTATGCATATGTCGTGGTTTTGACCAATTGGACAGATGATGACCCCTCCTCCCCCCCCCACTAAGGAAAAGAGAGGAGAGGAAAGGATTAAGAGATTCAGGAGTTTAGATAAAAACTAAACTACTTTAATGAAATATCAATAACAATAATATAATAAACAATAAAAAAGAAAAAATTAAAAAGAATATAAAAGAAAGGATAAAGAAAAATAAAAAGTATACAGTCTATACAAAACCGTATCAGGCTCCCAGGACGACGATCACGTCACCAGCAGCACCAGTGAATGTCCCAGGCTGGACTCAGTGACCGGCAGGAGCTGGATCAAAGGCAGATGAACAGACACGGTCCTCCCCAGACGTCGGCCATTGAAGGAAGAAAAAACACTAACAACCCCTTGATCCCTCAGCTTTTTTTTTACTGAGCATGATGCGGATGGGATGGAATACCCTAATTGGCCAATTTTAGGTCACCTGACAGAATTACCTGACCTTGGTTGTTCTAGCAGTAAGTATAAGCAAGGGCCTCTCTGCACCATCCCTTGGTATAATCAGGTCTTATCACTGTGAGACGAAACACTCTCTGAACAATGTGCTGTTAGTTTCAGACTTTAGTTAGTTAGAAGAGGCCCAGCTAAAAAAGTAAAACTACTGAACAGAAAATTGGTTTGTTTTGCCTCAAACCATGACAGCATATAAATAGGAGTTAGTGGCTTTGGGTCCCTGTCATGAAGCTATAGTTAGTTATTGTATACTAGGAGAATGGAATTTCAACCATCTCAGTTTCTAAATAGATATTTTAATACAAAAGCAAAATTTAGTTAGACTTTTTTTAAAATGCAGGCATCAAATGGAACAAATGTCATCCGTGATAACAGCAAATACCTTCATACTGGAGTAATTGCTCTCTATTAAGAATGGTTTGAGTTTTTCTTATCTAACTTAAGCTTTTGGGGTTCAAACAAAATGCCCTGTTGTGTTTGGGTTTGGGATTTTTTTCCTCTCTTTTAGAAGACATGACTGCTTACAACCAGAAATACGTTTTTCTTTCCCTTGAGAAAAAAAATCCAGAGGAAGCATTTTCCTAAGCCATCATCAAGATAGCAGAATTCATCTGGTACCTACCAAATACGAAGACTGAAGTGGAAAACTGCTGATTTTTGGAGACCTGACAGAAAACCAGTAAAATAGCATGAGATTTTGTGAGTCTGTTGTTGCTTACATTAATTGGCTTAAAAAAAAAAAAAAAAGCCATTGGAAGTGATGATCTTCATAGTCTTGATTTTCTGGACACATACATAAAAGGTATGCTGTCTTTTTATTTTAGTTCAGTTTCACCTGTTTGTCCTTTTATGATCTATGTGTTTATGATATATGTTGGAGTTCTGCCAACCTCAGTCTGAATTTTTGAGACAATTCCAGGGTGGCAATGCATTGGTTGACTTTGATCATCTTTCTTTTTTCCTTTGTTATTTCACCAAACTGAGGGGTTATTTTGTTCTCTCTTCCTTCCCCTCATCCCAATTGCTCTCGTGCGTTCCCAACTAAGTTTACTTTTTCCTGCTGAACTTCTGCGCTTCACAATTCTGATTTCTGTGTAGGTATAATTTGACAACTATCAGAAAAGATGACTGTTGAAAACACTGAGGATTTTTTTATCCTTTGGTTGTCAGAGTGGCACAAATTAAACACTGCAGAGGAGACTTCCACCCTTGGTGCTAGCATTTCAGTTATTCTTCCCACTGGTGTCTGTATGATTGTCCCTATATTTTTACTTCAAAAACGTGAAGCACGATCAGAAAGAAAAAGGCAAACTACAAGGCAAAATAAAAATACTTCATAATTAGAGTATATACAAAATACTATATACTTGGTATTTTATAAAATAAGATAGTAATACATAATATAAAGCAAAGATCCCAATGTGTGTTTGCAGTGAAATGCTCACAAGGAGCTCTGCGGTGGGACATAGAGCTGAGGCATTTATTTGTTGAGAAATTTTGCATCAGTGTAGCTGCTTTCCACCAGCACACACTGTCAGAGCTTCAGTTTCCTATTTCTTACACTTTGCATCCCAAATGAGTAATTTGGGATTGCTGCAACTGGTTACGTAGAAGTATGTTTGTTTGAAGGAGGAATGTTGGGGACTGGCAGAAGGACAGTGACTTTGTTAGGACCCTGCCGAGTTGTGAAAAAAACCAACATTCAAAACTCACCTGGACACGTTCCTGTGCAACCTGCTCTAGGTGGACCTGCTTTGGCGGAGGAGGGTGGACTAGATGATCTCCAGAGATCCCTTCCAACCCCATACTATCCTGTGATTCTGTGAAATGGTCTTGTTGAATAAGACAGAAATTGCCTCAAACCAAAGCCATATATTCTATCCTTTCAGCTTTAAAGCTTAACTGTATTTTGACACTACCTAGTAGAAGAAATGACAATCAATTAATGAGAGCTACAGCGTTTTAACTGGTAAGTTCTCAACTTTTGATAGTCTGTTTGTTTCAGGTGATGGTTTTTAAGGAGGCTTCATTTGGGTTTATGTGTTAGATCAAACCCTTATTATTGTCATTGCTTTTGTCAGGGGCTGCTGTTTTCTTCATCTGTTGTACATGACCTGTCAAGCAAGTAGAATAGAACCTGCAACTTTGTTTAAATGACAGCTGCTCAAGCAGAATAAGTTTTACCTATTCTTTAGGAGGTTTTCTGGATGCAGATCTGTCCATCCAGTCAAGCCATGGGCCATCGTTATTTTCTTGTTTTGCTGCTGCTTTTGAAGTATCATTGGTTTACTAATGAACTCTTAGAAGAAGACAGTGCAAAGGCTTAAGCAACTTCTACCTTTTGTTCAACTGCATTTTCATCTTAAAGTAGAGCAGTGAATGAAAATTGTATGCTCATTTGTGTCTAATGCTGCAGTAGACAGAAAACCTTATACTGAGAAGTGTCTTTGGAAATAGCACAATGGACAGGGGTCCCAGCTTTGTTTTTCAGCAATTCCCCATTCAAACTGAAAAGCTGTACTGCACAAACTGTGACCTGAGCCTCATGAGTGCAAAATAAGTTATTTGGTTTATAACTTGTAAAATTTTGCTATGACATATTTTGGAGTCAACTGCCGTTCAGTAGTGCAATTTTATTTACTGCCTCATGGGCTGAGGAAATGTATTGTCTTCAGAAGGGCTGCATAGCTTAGCTGGTAGGCTACAATTTAGTAAACAATTCAGTGTTTCCTAAGATAGGGAAGAGCATTTCCAGCTCATCGTTTCTAGGTCTGTGGGCTTAAGAGGGGTAAAATGCATTAAAACACTGTCATTCAGGTAAAACGGGCTTCTGAAGAAAGATAGTAAACAAATCTGTTGAGTAGGATGTTGACAGATTCCTGGTTGCTAGAGCTGTCAAGTTACTCTCATGTTAACATTTAAAACCACAGCTACTGCAGAACAGTAAGAGAAAATAATATAACTTTATGAGAAAATAATAACAAGATTAGGTTTGTAGCTAGAGGTATGATAAACTGTTAGACAATTAGGTATGGTAGATAAGCAACAAACTTTTCAGATACACAAACTCTTGAGTCCTACAAAGTTTTGCAGTTGTATGTAAGTGTGAAGCTTTTCCACAGGTCCCTGTGTAGTAGATGTTGCTGGTGTTTCACAGCTGGAAAAACACGTGTGATGAGATAAGGTGATTTACCCAGGCTGCTGAAACAGGTCAGTGGAGTATAAGAGTTACAGTTCAGTAGTCTTTACTCTGAACCCCGTATGTATTTACAGCCATGTTACTTAAGGTTGAAAAAATGCTCTAAGCAAGTTCATGCTCTCAGAGATTAGATATGAAAAGAGTAAGTCATACTCTGTTGTCAGTGGCAGGACCCAGTTGACCCCTTTTTTAATACTGTTCTGTTGTAATGACCTGCTTTAAATAGTAGAAAATTTCTCCCTGATACCTAATCTGCCCCTACCTTTTGTAAATGCATTACTTCCTGTTATGCATGCTTGTTCAGTCTTTATGTTCTCCTCACATCTCACATGTATTGTTTCCTTATTTGTGAAATCTGCAGTGTGCTGGCTCTCTGTGAGTTAAAATGAGAAACGTTTTTACAGAGCTTAGTCCTTCCGTAACTATTCCTGCTGGACTGTTCTAAACCAGATACCATATGAAGAATGATCGAACAGAAGTTGATAAAACATGTATTTAAAGGAAAATCAGTGTGTCCTCCTGGAACGTATGGTTTGGGCAATCAACAGAATCACAGCATTGTCACGGTTGGAAAGGACCTCTGAGATCACAGAGTCCAACCATACACAAAACCACAACCCACACGCTACAATCTTAGCCAGTAGAATGTGCCCTGAAGTGCCACATCTACACCTTTCTTAAATGCCTCCAGAGATGGTGACTTGACCACCTCCCTGGGCAGGCTGTTCTCCCCTGGGCAGGACCACTCTTCAGTAAAGTAATTCTTCCTAATATCCAGTCTAAGTCTCCCCTGCTGCAACTTCAGACCATTTCCTCTGGTCCTGTCATTATTCACTTGGGAAAAGAGGCCAGCACCCATCTCTCCTACAACCTCCTTTCAGGTAGTTGTAGAGGGCAATGAGGTCTCCCCTCAGCCTCTTGTTCTCCAAACTAAACATGCCTAGTTCCCTCAGCCTCTCCTCATGTGACTTCTTACCTAGACCCCTCAAAAGCTTGGTAGCTCTCCTCTGGACATGTTCCAGCACTTCAATGTCTTTCTTGTAGTGAGAAGCACAGAACTAAATGCAGTACTTGAGGTGAGTGCCTCACCAGAGGCATGATCACTTCCCTACCTTTGCTGACCACGCTATTCCTGGTATAGGCCTGGATGCTTTTGGCCTGGGCACGCTGCTGGCTTATGTGAAGCCGGCTGTCCACCAGCACCCCAAGGTCCTTTTCTGCTGGGCAGCTTTGCAGCCACTCTTCCCCAAGCCTGTAGTGCTGCATGGGGTTGTTGTGACCGATATGCTGGACCTGGCACTTGGCCTTATTGAACCTTGTACAATTGGCCTTGACCCAGTGATCCAACCTGTCCAGGTCCCTCTGTAGAGCCTCCCTACCCTCCAACAGACTACCACTCCCTCCTAGTTTGGTGTCATCTGCAAACTTACTGAGGGTGCACTCAACCCCATCATCCAGAGCATCGATAAAGATATTAAACAAGACTGGCCCCAGAACAACCCAGAGCGATACTGATGGTGACTGGGCACCAACAAGATTTCACCCCATTAATCACAAGTCTCTGGCCCTGGCCATCCAGCCAGGTTTTTACTCAGCAGAGACTACACTTGTCTATGCCATGATTTGCCAGCTTCTCCAGGAGAATGCTGTGGAGGACAGTGTCAAAGGCTTTACCAAAGCCCAGGTAGACTATGTCCACAGTCTTCCCCCATCTAGAGGGTGGGTCACATTGTCATAGAAAGGGATCAGGTTGCTTAAGCAAGACCTTTCTTTTCATAAACCCATGCTGGCTGGCCCTGATCCCTTGGCTGCCCTGCATTTGCCGTGAGAGCTCACTCAAGGTGATCTTTCCTGGTACCAATGTCAGGCTGACAGGCCTGTAGTTCCCTGGATCTCCTTCCTCCCATTCTTGTAGATGGGTGTCATGTTAGCCACCCTTCAGTCCCCTGTTGACTGAGATTGTTGATAGATGAATGGAGAGAGGCTTGCTGAGCTCTCCTGCCAGCTCCTTGAGTACTCTCAGGTGAACAGTAGCAATAGAGTTCCCCTTCCAAAACCTTGCTCAGATACTCTGTGGTCATACCCGTTACAGTTTATTTAACAATACCCCCTCACCTCCCCCCATATTAGAACGTAAACACTATTTGTGGAGTGAGAGTAACATTTTCAAAACTAAGAACTCATAAGCAATTACAGTACGTATTTAGAATGGAAGTATGATAAGCACATTCTGTTCCCTGCTGCCATACCAAGGTTTGGGTCAGCTCATGAGCAAACCAGGAGAAGAGGAGGTGACATTCACGGTGGTCTATGGAGAAGGTGTGTTATAAAGAACATCTGATTTTCTCTTGTTTTCTCCCATAGGAGATAATTCTTATTTTAGACATTGGCAAGCTGGAGAAACCGGTGTGATTCATGGTGTTTGCTGCGTGAGGATTAAAAAAATGAACAAATCCATTCCCTTTTCCATCTTCTGGGTTTGGATCTTGGGGGGGGGGGGGGACGACGGGACTAGTCTAATGCAGACACATCCTTTGGAACTAGGTGGTTTTGTTTGTAACTGCTCTAAGTGGGAAAAAGCTAGAAATCCATGTAGTCTGAGTAAATAATTGTTAACTGTAAGAAGTCAAAATCTTCACTTTTTAGAACGTGAGATGAGATTCCTGTCTCTTTCCTTACAATACTATGGCAAAGCGTGTTCCTGCTGTATGTTAGTTACTCATGTCTTCGTTTCTCTCTTGCGTTTACAGCTCTTTCACTGGTAAAAAGGCTTTAGTTTCATTATATGCCTCTAAATGACTCAAATATCCATGAAGTTAATTGGGAAATAAAAATATTTTTGTTTTGTTTCTTCTATTGAAAGTGACTGTTACAACCTAAAGATTTGAAAGTAAAAGCTATTATAACTTCAGATGGCTGGGGATGCGTAAGGTACATCTAATGAGAAGATACTCTAATTGACTGTGTGGCTGGTGGCATTACAAAGTCATGCTGCTGAAGGTTTCTGTCAGCCCTGAATCCATGACACAAAGATCCTGCTTGTAATGTTCTAATTGCAACCAGCGGAAGACAAGAGTAATGTTAGTTTTTATGGCTTGTTGCTTAGCAGCGTTGATCAACAAAAGTACAACCTTTTCTTTTCCTGTGACCTTGGTGAACCCAGGCTTGGACAGAACTCCCGAGCAGAAGACAAGGATTTCTGAAGTCGTGCAAAACCGTTGTTCGGTGTCTGTTAGCAGCACCTGTGGCAAACCGTCCCTTCTTGACCCCTTCGTTACTTTTGCCCTTTAGTCTTCTTTTTCCCTTTCATCAAGTCTTAGAATAAAGCTGGCACCATCCTAGAGAGGTGTGGAGGAGGGGAAGTTTAGAGACAAGCCAACTGTGCTAAGATGTATCCTGGTGTTTATGCAGAAAAGGGGCTGAGCTGGTTCCCAGGCTGTGATGAGGTCAGACCTTCCTCTCATGGCAGGGGAAGCAGACTTCAGCCATCACAGCGAGGATTGTTCTTAGAGGAGCTTTCCCAGTATTTTGGAGTACACAAAATAATCCATAGAGGAAAGGGAAATTAGGGTGCTAAGAGTTTCCCGGTCTTCTAGGAGGGGTTTTACAAACTGAACAAGAGGGGACACTGAAGGTATTTGAAAACATTTAGGGATCTGCACTGAATGTAGATAGAAAGAGAGTTCCCCTGGTTTATTTTATTTTATTTTATTTTATTTTATTTTATTTTATTTTATTTTATTTTATTTTAAATCTGATCAAATCTGGCAAAGCCTGCAAAGTAAGTGCAAAGAGTAATCTGCTTGTTTCACCTTATTCTGAACTGTAAATTGTTAGTCTAACTGGACAAAGGATCTTTAGTGACAGCACAAACTGCACCAAGTTACATGTCTTATGATGTCAGAAGCTTAGAGCTTTTACTGTTACTCCTGGTGCTTGTCTTTTACTCTAGATCTATATAAGAACGAGCTGAGTATTTGTGTACTTTTTCTGCCAAAAATGTAATGATCCTGAGAAATTTGTAAGCCTGTGGACTTCATGTGAAAAATAATGCCTTGTCAGTCTACTGGTTTTCTGCTTTCCCCACTTTCTCCCTTCCACTACTGCCTTTCTCCCCGCTATCCATACTTCAGGATCTGTTGATGGCTGTTAACAGCACTACAGGTCAACATATTGAAAGGTCAGCATGTTTCACAAGCCTGTTACACTCTGCTGTCCCTTCTCTTCTGAAGTTCAAAGAGAAACTCTGCAGCCTCATAAAATTCCTGGAAAGGACTAATCGCACAAGAGATCAGATTTTCCTTCCAGAAAAGACAGGAACACAAGGAACTGGTTTCTGTCATGTGGGTCACATGAAAGCATGGTGAGTGTATGATATCTGGCAGAGCTCAGTCTAGTAAAATAAACAGCAAATTGGAATGTGCATTACATCACAAATACTGCAGTTTTGTATTATTTCTAATGCACAAATCTTAAAGTGATCTACTCAGAACTCCTGACTGCTATCAGATTAAGAGGAATGACTTTCCGTGCCCTTGCTTTCCGAGCAAATTTTGCTTACCAAAACAGATGTTTTGTTTTTTGAGCTGTGAATACGACTTGTCTGTCTGCAGTGAGCAACAGCTGCTAATATTCGATACCTGCGAGATTCAAAACAAGTAGCTGAAGTCACGTTCTTAACTTCTGATTTACAGGAGAAGGAGAAACCTCAAAGTTAATAAGCTTTTAAAAACAGTTTCAGTAAAGGGAAAGGACATTTTTTGTTTGAGTGGTGTGACACAGAATACCTAACTGGTTCATTCTGTGTACAATAGAACCTGAGTAGATTTGAAAATGAATGTTTCAAACTTTAGATAATTGAAATATTATGGACATTCACCATTCCCTCTAGCTATCCTTTAGAATGTGGTAATTTCTTATAAGTGAAAAAAGTGTCTTACAGTGGACTCTGGTGCTGTCATTTCCACATCCACAACTGGGCAGGCTGTACAGCACTAGCACAACTAAAAGCCACTGAATGCTTTATTTCTGTACTGAGATTAACCAGTTGTTCTGAACCCCGATGTGTTGAATAGGGAAGTCCTGGTTTCATGTCGTGCAGGATGCATGTGGCTTTCAGCTCAGCTGCAGACACTGCTCCATACACCCCCTTCCCACCCCACGCAGTTCCTTGCTGTGCACTTGGCCCCTATTAGAAATGCTACTGTTTCTCTCTACCCTGACATCAGGAAAGGGTGGCATTTGAGCACGTACCTAAGTGTGATTGAACAGGGGTGCTAGAATACTGGTCACCCGAGTTTTGTCCCATTAGGGAAGTCAATTTTCCATTTTTGTGGTAGTAAATTTCATACGCAACGAGACAGGAAATTTCAGAGGGAAACTGGAATAATTAAAATAATCTTGTTTGGTCCACTGCCAGCTCTTTCATCTTAGAAAGCATTGCTCTAGAGACAAGCACAGATCCTGTATGTGAACCTTGTCTGAATGGCTCTCATTTAACATTTTGAACATCTAACCCTTGGTGAGTGTCTGAAGCGCAGGGACATTTCTGTGGGAAAGTCTGAATGGGTTTGGTTTCCTTCTTTTTTTCTTTATTGGCTGCTGCTTGAGATTAAGGCTGGACTAAGTGGATCCTCAG
Organism: Jacana jacana; assembly: GCA_013400555.1. Lineage (NCBI taxonomy): Eukaryota > Metazoa > Chordata > Aves > Charadriiformes > Jacanidae > Jacana > Jacana jacana. The sequence continues at coordinate 259,277 of VZTM01017880.1, read as the reverse complement.
GTTAATGTGGAATTTTCTCAAGTATATTGTATCACAAAATCATCCCAAAAGAAACAAGACTTGTATAATTTAGGAAGAAAAATAATTTTGCATAGAAAAACTGAAACATAGATTTAAGTATTGCACAAACTGGATAGTATTAACGCTATTCTTGTTTTTTTAGTTCCTAAATCCAAAAGTCATGATATTTTTTCTCTTCCTGTTCTTAATCTAGAGTGTAGTAAAGCAGTTTGTTTGCATACCAAGAAATTGCAATGGAGAGACACAAATTACTGCAAGTGACAAAGGTAAATCTTTTTATTCTGAATATTATTCCCCCGCCAGCCTCTCAGGAACTTCACTTTCTAGATGATTTTTGATGAAGCAGCGACAGTAATTCACCGGGAAAACAATGGCTTCGGAAGTTTTCTGGAAGGGCAGTGCCTTTGCGCGGAGCCTGGGAGCAGCCGCAGTCCTCGCCTCTCTTTGCAGTCCTTACAGAGCACCCTTAGATGGTGCTGTGCAGCAGCGCTCAGCCCTTCCGCGCCCTCCTTGGCCTCCCAGGTCCCCAGCCCCTCCATGGGGTCAAGCTACCATAGGGGTGCCTTTGCCCCCTTTCAGCGTACGCTTTACTGAACTGGTAAAAGGCTCCCCTAGCAGCTGCCTAATTCTTTGGTCCGTTGATCTTGGGCTACTGAAAAAAACCCTTTTTTCCATGAAGTTAGGTGAAAGAAAATGAGTTCCAGAATCTTGCATGAGTAAGCTGTGAGAAGGAAGTGTGACTATCAGGGCCTCTGTGTTCACTCGTGGCAGGGGGTTCCGCACAAGTCAAAGCTTTCTGCCCCGGAGAGGAAACGCTCCCCCTTTGTTTCCTAAGTGTTATACCCCATCTTTTACTGAGCGATGCTCATTCCTGTCCTTTACTTTCTGTATGCCCGTGGATCCACAGCCCAGGTCTAAAGTTTCACCATAGTTCAATCTGGAGAACATGGATAAACTGTCTCTGGGCACTCTTAATGCTGTTAAAAATCACTGTTAAAAAGATCACTAAATGCAATCTGTCAGTAGAGAGATATTAAATATTCAATTAAAACATGGATTTCAATAACTGGTATAATTTAATTCTTCTAACACTTGAACCGTGTCATGCTTAAGCATGTTAAATAGATTGCTGTCTATTTGTCTGTAAAAGTGCTTTTAAATAATAGCTAAGGAGTTTCTGAGGGCATTTGAGGATCGTTGTGATGGAAGAATGGCATTCACCCTGGGAACTTCCTCACACAAATATGGGTATGGTATTGTGGGTTTCAGGTTAAATCTTTCATGCTGTTAATTTTTTTTTTTTCATTTCTGAAGAACTGAGGATGCAGATCTAGGAATTTAAGTTGTGCTCTGAATTACAAAGGAACAGAAGTGGAATTTCCTCCAGCAGGACAGGTCTCAAGCCACAAAGTAAGTTTTGTTTGAAAATTGTTGGTGAAATTATGAAAAGCAGTTATTAGACAACTCTCAAATACTATACCAGTGTCTAGCCCTTTCTTTTGTAGTGAGGCAGGAGAGAAGTGAGACATTGAAAATCAAGTGAGACGTTGACCTCTGCCCATTGGAAAAGAGTTAAGTGATTGCATTTTTCTAAGCTGGGAGTATAGCCTTCCTGTAGTTTTACTGTGTGTGTATGCACATTCCTGTATTTTGTAAATGGATCAGATTTTTTTTCCCACCTTTTACCACAATTTGAGGGGGTTAAGCCTGGGAATATTCCGCCAAAGCAAATTAAATAATTCATGTTTTCAGAATGACTTCATGTAGTCATGACTTTTATTTATTTAGAGAGAGAGAAAGAGCTGATGTTGTTACAGTCTCTGCTCTATTTTTTTAATCTCCCTAACTTTCTATAACCCAGCTATTTTTTTTGACCTTTGAAACGTACCAGACTGCATACAGTGAGTATCTGCCGAGCGTTCTGCTTGTTCCAGTAATTTTCATCCTATGGGCTCTGCATGCTGTTATTTTAGGTGTATCCTTTGCTATTATGTGAGTTGTTACCATTACCCCAAATTCTGCTGGCATTTAGGAGGGAACAAATCCTGAGCTCTTCTCTCTTGTATGTTGAGAAACTCTGTAGCTGAAATCACTGACAAGTTAAGTGTTACTAGGTGGTTACCTGGCCTGAAGCTAGTGGCTGTCAGTTCTCACCTGTGAACAGGGAATCTCTTCCTGCTGCAGCTGAACGTCTGCTGTATGAAAGTCCTTAAGCAGCTGCAGCTGTGTGTCACACTGCTCTGGCGTTTTGCCAGAGCCCTGAGCAAAGCTCAGGATTTCAAAGTTTCACTCAAAGCCCTGAGTGAAGCACTCTGCTGAGCTGAGTAGTAGGCGAGCCTCACTACAACTTTACAGCAAAAGAAACAGCCCCCCAGAGGGTAAAGCGACTTTCCCTCATCGCACAGCAAGTCAGTGGTGGAGCTGGAGTTACAGCTCGGGAGGTTCCTGGCTTGTGCCACACTACAATGCTGTGGAGAAAGGTCATTTCCCAAAATAATACAGAAGGTTCCCATTCGTTATTGATAATAGGGCAACAGAGGGCTCTAGGTGTATTAATAGGTCACTGTATGATGTCCTTAATAATACATAATTAGCAACCTTCAAAATTGGCTGCATCACATTTTTCTGTGGCAGTATCGCTTCCACGGTTAGTTTTTGCCTACCGCACCAGTGACAGGTATTCTTCTTTTGGCTCTTCTCACATAGCTTTATTTAAATGGGGCCATGTACAAAGTAGGCATAAATAGCCTCCCCTTTACCAGTCACATTAAACTGCATATTCAACTTGCCTTTCAGATCAGTACAGGTCCTCTGCAGTGACCAGTACGTGTCTGTGGGCCCACAGGCGGCAGCTGGGGCACTTTGCCACTTCGGAGCCCTTGAGCCCTGTCTGCCTGGAGAGAAAATAGAGGTGACAGCAGATTTTGGTGCCAGCGTTTTCCCTGTGTTGTGTGAGACAGAGCCAACACTAGCTTATCTGGGCAGTGTAGGAGCTGAGGTGCAGGCATGGAGGCCCACAGAGGTGCCAGATTTGATGATGGCCTTTAGGCCTTCCAGGGAAGAAGGCAAACCCCATCCCCACCTAGAGGAACAGAGGAGAGGATGCTGAATACTTGTGAAGGAGTTTTCATTGATGTTTGGTCCCAGCCATTCCTCAGATGTCCCCGGGCCTAGAGTACATAAGTATTGCTGGAGTTTGTAGGTTGGGTTTTTTTAATCTGCCTTTTATAATATCATAGAATCATAGAATGTTAGGGTTGGAAGGGACATTGGAGATCATCGAGTTCCAACCCCCCTGCCATGGGCAGGGACACCTCCCACTAGACCAGGTTGCTCAAAGCCCCACCCAGCCTGGCCTGGAACACTTCCAAGGATGGGGCAGCCACAGCTGCTCTGGGCAACCTGTTCCAGTGTCTCATGACCCTTTGAACTTACTGGCTTCAGCAGCCTACCTGCTGAAGGTTTCTGTTTCTTGGTTCTCCTCTAAATGAATTATTTGAACTACATAGTTACTTAAATTTGAAATAGTTACTGAGTATGAAGCTTGGGATTTATTTATTTATTTATTCGCTTGTTTATTTATTTATTTACTGAGCCCCTAGATCTATGCATCTGCAACTGAAAGAAGAACAAAATGTTTTTTTCTCTTAGCCAAGTCTGAAAAAATGCAGTGAATAATGGTGGGAAGAGCAATGTTGACAAAACAAATTATTCAGCCCTGTTTTGGTTTGAGTTTGGGGGAAGTGTTTCCAAACAGGCAAGCCCCCAGGAGGAAGAAAGTGGAAAACAAAATGTGTAAGAGATGAGAGCAGGTACAGCAGACAGAACCGGCAAGGGTGCGGCGCTCTCCTCTCGTCTTTACAGCTTCAGATAGAGGTGTTTGAATTAACAATGCAGTAGGACCTCTACGTCCTGCATTTGCTTTTTAATGCTTGTTGGTTGAAGTAATTGGATCTATTGTTGTGGGCACTGGGAATGCCAGCTTGGCTCTTACAGTCACTGACTTGTGAACATGACCTTCTGGAGGTCAAAACACTGGAGAGCTTGTTCTGTTTAATTCTCAGAGGTACCAGTCATAATAGTTATTGCTTTGCAAAAACAATGTCGTTGTTCCCTGTCTCTATCTATTTTGTTGTTTGTACTGAAATGGAGTGAGGTTTTTGGTAGTGTTTTTTGCAGGGGGAATTTTACTAATTTATCTCTAACGATTTTTCAAGTGGGTTCAGATTTTTTGAGGGTTAAGTTTGTTTTGTTGGTTTTTTTTTTTAAAAACACAATTGAATTTTCACAACTGAAGTTGGCTAAATAACTGATCAGAGATTGAACTGTAAATGTCAGTCAGTGGTTTTGAGTGATGTTTCAGTAATTTGATTAAGCATCCTGCTTTCATTCTTCCTGGTGATCAAGTCAGTCAGACATAGACAGTCCCACATTGCAAAAACTCTGTACTTTCAGTGAGACAGGGAAAAAAAATCACTTGTGAGTGATGCCAAATGATTCCTGGTAAATGCTGATAGCTACATAATTTCAGCATTGAGTACCTCTGCCTTCCCTACTGGGGAACTCCAGAGACACCTGAGTGGAACAACCTACAAAAGAGGCAAATGATCTTTCTAGAGTCTCTCAGTTCATGCTCCTGGTCTCAATGTTTGGGCACTGCAAAGCTTGAGTCCTTGTGGTAGAAAAGAGATGTCAAAGTCTGTGTGGTTTGTGTTTTCTGGCCTCGGATGCCTTGGTGGTTCCTCTTGGTATGAATCTTTTCCAAGAGCTAGGGGAGCTGCTGTCAGTTCCTAACTTTCCTCCTACAAAACTGTCAAAACATACAGTATTATAAGCATGACAAGAAACAACCCGTAGATTCTGTGGTCCATCACCGGATCTGCTGAACTTACAGCAAAGCAGACATGGCATTGGTGATTAGATCACCTCCCGCAAGGTTTGCGTTCCTGAATGCTTCAGATGAGGATAGTTGTAGTTGTACTTCCTCAGAACTTCTTTATCTCTTCCTGAAAAACCACCAAGATGCAGCTACCCTGTTGACCCTAGCAAAGAGTCAGTTTGAACGGATTTGAATGTTTGGAGGGGGTGGAGAGGGATTTGGTTTGGTGGGGTGGTTTTGGTTTTGTTATGGTTTATTGTGTTTTGTTTTTAAATCCTGGTGAGAAGCCTTTTGCACTGCACTGCTCCTTAAAAATGCTCACATTACCAGCTGAAATCTGCATCTGCTATGGGCTGTTTGGGATCTGTGGGTAGTCTTACTCTGTCTAGGTAGTAGTGACGTTTTTTTATGGAATTAGGAGAGTTTAGACCTCGTTATTTAAACTGCAGTCCTATTTACGACTGATTGTAGCATTCTTAGATCTTGCCAGGGAGCCTTACTTTTTTCTCTGCTGCTCCATGGCTTGGTCAGGGCAAGCAGCATGCTGTATATCTGCCTGTGCTTGTTTGGCATCGATGCGGTGCACTGTGTGTTGTGCTCAGATTTACAGCTAAGGGAAAAGGAACAACCACTTGTTACCATCTTTTTTTCCCCCCTTAGTGTGTCAAACTGCTCCATGCTCCTTCAGAAGCATATTGGACTACTCAGAACCAGGGAACGCTTGCTAAAGGAAATGGTGAGCAGAGTCCTAAATCAGCTTCCTTGGGTCTCATTTCCTTCTGGGTTCTGCATTTCTGACTTGGTTTTGACCAGGGTTTTGTCACTGCCCTGTGATGGGCAAGAACTACTGAGGTTATAAAAGGTTTTGTGACTAAAGAAGAGAAGATGCAAGGCTGGCAAGATTGGGACTCCCAGCTGTTGGGTAAATAACTTTTAAGGGCATAGATTTTTTTTTTGTAGAGGCTTGTTTGTAGTTAAGTAGTTCATTTTGATTCTGC
>VZTM01017880.1:240654-253290 GCA_013400555.1 Jacana jacana | reverse complement strand
TGGTTTGGTCTTGCTAAAAGTATCCATCCCTCAAGTTTTCCTTCTGCTCATATGTTAAGATTCTCATGAAGGTGTATTTCTGCAGTCTTTCTGGCAGTGCATTGCACTGTGTGTTGTTCCCCTTTTCCTCGCTTCTGTCTGTAGATGGCAAGCTGCTAGAGCCAGAGTCCCACTTTTGCAAAGCTCTTCTCTTTTATTTCCTTCCACACCATATCTTTGCATCTCTGTCTTATGACTCATTTGTCAAAGGCTGACGGACCTCTCTCTATCCTGAGAGGGCAGGTTGCAGTCATGGCAGTAAGAGGCATCTGACAGATGCAGCCACCTTCACCAGTGTGATAAAGGAAAGCGCATTTTTCAGTTGGAGTTAGAAAAGGATCCACACTGTAGTCCCTTGATCCAAATTCTGACCCTTTCTCTGCAAAAGCTGCTGAACTTCTATTGTGTGGCTGGTGTCACAGTATGAAGCCTTTATTTATAGATGTAAATAAATAAAAAGCAATCTTCCTCTCCAGATTGTCAAACTGTATTTCCCAAAAGCTGAAGAATCTGCAGTTCATTAACGCTGGAGTTAATGAGTGAGCCCCAGTCTCTAGAAACAGCACCTTTTCTTCAGAAAGACTTGTTTGCTTTAATTTGGCTGTTGACATGGGATGTCTGCAGATTCTTGTGATAAAGGAAAGCGCAGTCTGCTTTTTCAAAAAAAAAAAAAGACTGCTTTAAAAGCAGGTTTTTTTTTTTGAAAAAAAAAAGACTGCTTTTAAAGTGTTAAAACAACCCAAAAGTCCCTGTGCTGTGGTGTTCTGTGTGTTTGCATTCTTTCATAAAATGCTGTGTAGTTGAGGGGACATAGGATAGTGGCAGCTCAGACAAGCTAAAACGTGCAGTAAGGGGATGAGGATGGATAATTACTGAAATAAGGTGTTCATCTTCTGACGTTATTTGTTCAAGGAAGAGGGTAGATCATTGGAAGCAGGTGCCCTGAGCAGCTGGTGTGGCTGGCTGCTGTTCACCTTTCCAGGACATGGGTTTGAATTACGCTGTACTGTTTGATCATAAACAGGAAAAAAAGAACCATATTTTGAACTGGGAGTACCTTGAGGTTAACTGCCATGCCTTATAAATTAAGAAATACCCATTGTTTTGCTTCAGGGCCAGCCTGTGAACCATAGTGGATGCATTCCCCATTTCCTTGTTAGGCTGCATTAATCTATTTTCTGACACCTCTCATGTCCGAGATAACCTGCAGGCTCTGTCAGGGCACAGCCATATTGAGCTCGCTGGTGAGAAAGTGTTGATTTCGGGTCTTCCTACAGCTCTTTGATTAGAGCCTCAAACTCCTGCCTCTCTATTCCTGGAGAGTTTTATTGCCAATCTTGGGTGTTACCACCCGAGTCTCAGGTCCTTCTTGTAATGACCTGAAGACTGGAAGGGGTCTGGCACATCCTTGATTGTCCATTAGTAAGAGAAACTGTGCTTGTTATCAAGAACAGCAGGAGATATATCAGTGTGGGCAAATGGGTGATGTGCCCTCTCTTGGGCTGTCTCTGCCTGGCATCCCAGGTTGCCTGCTGGAGTTGAAAAGGGTCAGACTTTCTTCCCTGCAATTTCAGAGCACTTAGCAGCTGTCTCTGACCTGCGCCCACGTGTGGGAGGTTTCTCTGTGTTCTACCATCTTTCCAGGTGATTTTTCAAAGAGCTTTGCATGGCTGGGAGGTCTTTCCCTGAAGGTAGCTTTCTTCATTGGCTATCCTATTCCTATTCCTAATCCTATTCCTTTGCCAGGAAGGAAAGGGGAAACGAGGCTACCATCAGAATTCAAGTTGAATCCTTCTTTGGGATGGTGTAAGAATTCAGATTTCACTTAATTGACAAGATTAACTGCATTATTGGGTGTTGCAGGTGCTTTTTCCTTCTAAGTTAACAGGAAAGAAGTCTTCAGACAGTGCCCTTACATTGCTGGGCCTATAACAAGAAGATTTGAGGGACATGTCTATGTTACTGTAGAAGTGAGATAACTGATTTGTGTTTGCTGTGGCAGTGCAACTTGTCACAAGTGGGCCACCCCGCCGCAAGAACAGAGCAAGAGGAGGCAATGTATGTGGGCTTCTGTCAGTTCTGTCGGGATGGAAGTTCTCTGGCTTTCAGTGTTTGCCTGGTAAATTCAATGTCAACATACTTACAGACAGCTGATCTCAGAGGAGTTAACGGTAAACAGCCCTTCTTTTTGAGGTTTCTGGAAAGAGCTGCAGAGCTAAGGGACTTCTTTGAGTTTTTTGGCCTGTCATGAATTGGCAGATGACTTTGGAGGAGCTAGTCCGTGGTCACTTGGCAGTGCAAAGAGCAAGCTTTGAACCATGCAAGCTTTTGGCAGCTGGGGAACATTCACCCTCGAGACTTCAGAGTCCTGGCCTCTCTCTGGCTGCCAGTGTCAGTTTTCAGTGATCTGTTTTATTTCTATTTGGTCATTAAAAGTAAAAGTTAGGTGTTTCAGCTCCTCTGAGACACCTAACTAGGTGTTTAGCCCAGGAAGCTAAAAAAGTCCCATGGGAAACAAATTTTCTGAATGATACAAAAAACAACCCCATTTTGATTTGGCTCCTTAAATGCAGAGGACTCCTGAAGTACTTGCCACTGGTTAAGAGCCTGGATCTTGACAAGCTATTGATTAGGTGACAGAAAACTAATGATAGGATGGAGGTGACTTCTGCTGCCAAATACAGAATTTGAGGAACTGGCTATTTTGGTGACAGAATCAAAAATCCTGATGGAAAACGTGCAGTTTTTAAAGAATCTTCAGGAAAACCTCTCTGTGTAAAGAATTTTGGGAACTAGATCCAAAGGCAGGCAGGCAGTACATGGCCAGTAGAGCTGATTGTCAGGAACCACAAATTCTGTTCCACAGGAAATTCCTGTGTCTTTTAAAACTTGTCTGACGGCAAAACGTTCCATTGGAAGAAACCTCTGAACAGTCCCAGTTTCTGGGACAGGCATTTTTATTTTTATTTAAATTCTTCTTTCTTCTGAAGCGTTAGTCAGTAGCATTTCCCCTGAGAATAGGACAGCGTCTGGAATTGAGGAATGAATGGGAACAACCTAGCAAGGTCAACCCTTTTCCCACATATGGAAGCGAACTGTGAGCAGAACGAGCTTTTCACGTAGGTGGAGAGGGCCAGAGGACGGTCACAGTGAGGATCACAGATACCAAGTGGCCTCTGCTTGTGGGGAGAGCAAACAGTGGGACCGTCCAGCCCCAGGACCTGCAGCAGGCAGCTATAAAACAGCCTGGGGCAGGTGAATCAGGCTCTACCTTTGCAGAGCAAACAGTACTTTTTTACACAGTGGATTGGTTTGTAACTTGTGGAAAAACGCGGTGCTGGAATAAAGACAAACTCAGTGGCAACAGGTCAGTCCTGCCTGTACCATCAGTACCTGTGTCTCGGGCAGTCGTGTTAGGAGTAAATCAGATGTGATTTATTACAGCAGCACCAAAGGGAACTTAGTTAATTAAACAGAGCTTAGAAGAAAACACAAGTGGACTCTTTTTTTTTTATTTTATTTTATTTTATTTTTTCCCTGATAAATTCTTTGTTACAGGAGTTGAGCTGGGCCAGGATACTGGGAATGCTGTGGAGGGGGGGGTCTTTCCAGGCACAGGCTATCATGACTGCAACATGCCTGTAGAGGAGGTACAGCTCAGCACCGAGTGAGCGTTGGGTCACTAGGTGATGTGTGGGGCCAACAAATGTGCTGAGACCACCCCCCTCAACCCCAAAGCCAAGTGCTGCCAGACCTGTGTGCGCTCCTTCCTGATGGGCTCCCTGTCCTGCAGCAGAGCTGTGAAGCTGAGATAAAGGTGGGAGCTTTAAAGGGCAAGTATGGACATGTGGCTGTGCATAACCACCTTTTACAGTATACATGGTATTGTTTTCCTGTTAAAATTGCATGTGAATTATTAGTTTTCATAGGCCAGCCCCTGGAAAAGAACACTGTGTTTATCACAAAATACATTTATCCATAGCATTTATCTTCCAGTTTGGGGACGTGATTAAGTGCACCCACAATTATATTTTCTGTGTTTCAATGGTTGAACAGTTTTCACTGTTCTTACAGAAATCTGTCACTTTGGATAAGAATTAAACTTGACTGGTAAAAATGCCATCTTATCACAGTATCACCATAGAGCTGGATCTTATTTATTTTTAATTGAAATGTCATAGAATTGTAGAATCATAGAAGTGTCTAGGTTAGAAGGGACCTTTGAGATCATCCGGTCCAACTGATAAAAACCTAACTGATAAAAACAACCCATCACTAGGCCACGGTCACTGAGCACTATGTCAACCCATCTTTTAAATACCTCCATGGATGGTGTCTCAGCTACTTCCCTGGGAAGCCCATTCCAATGCTTAATAACCCTTTCAGTGTAAAAATTTTATCTAATATCTGATGTGAACCTCTCCTGGTGCAACTTGGGGCCGTTTCCTCTTGTCCTACTGCCTGTGACTTGGGAGAATAGACCAACCCCTGACTCTCTACAACCTGCTTTCAGGTAGTTGTCAAGAGTGATAAGGTCTCCCCTCAGCCTCCTCTTCTCCAGGCTGAACAATGCCAGCTCCCTCAGCCTCTCCTAATAAGGCTTACTCTCCAGATGCCTCACCAGTTTTGTTGCCCTTCTCTGGACCTGCTACAGCCCCTCAATGTATTTTTTATGCTAAGAGGCCCAACACGGTACACAGTACTTGAGGAGGGGCTACACCAGTAAGTACTGAGTCGAGGGGGATGATCACTTCCCTAGTCCTCCTTGCCACCCCGTTCCTGATACAGGGCAGGATGCTGTTGGCCTTCTTGCTGGCTCATGTTCAGCCAACAGCCAACAACCTGACAACAACCTGGTCCTTTTCTGCCAGGCATCTCTCCAGTCACTCTTCCCCAAGCCTGTAGCACTGCATGGGGTTGTTGTGATGTGACCTGGCACTTGGCCTTATTGAACCTCATCCCATTGCCTCTGCCCATTGATCTGGCCTGTTCAGATCCCTCTGCAAAGCCTTTCTCTCCTCAAGCAGGTCAGCACTCCCACCTAGTTTAGTGTCATCTGCAGACTTACTGAAGGTGCACTCAATTGATAAAGATGTTAAAGAGAACTGGCCCCAGTACCAAGCACTGGGGGACACCACTTGTGACTGGATGCCAACTGGATTTAACTCCATTCACCACCATTCTCTGGGCCTGAACTCCAGCCAGTTTTTAATCCAGCGGTGAGTGCTCCCATCCAAGCCATGGGCAGCCAGTTTCTCCAGGAGCATACTGCGGGAGACTGTGTCAAAGGCCTTACTAACGTCCGAGGCCTTATAGTCCCATGCCGTTTCAATTTTTTTGTTCTTAATTTTTAGGAAGAAAAGACACTGTGATGTTTAGTGCTGAAACATCTTCTGCTTCTAACTGTAACAGCATGCAATTGTATGCTCCCTACTGCAAAGTCTGTGTGTCAGGTAAAGTGTTCATTCCTGCAACGCAAGACAAGACGTGTGTAGTTTAGCACGGTTTATTTTGCTGGTTCCAGCCAGAAATCCTCCATTGATCTGCCCACCCACTTTTAGAAAAGTTAGTCCTACAAGAAAGTCAAATGACTTCTTGCCTTCTCCTCAGGCAACACTTGCTCCCAGCACCTAGACAAAAATCTGACACTAGACAGGGTGAGATGTGCAGGGGCACGGAGGTGCCTGAGGCCACCCCGGCTCTGCTGGCAGGACAGAGCGCTGCTACAGCCCTGAGCTCGGGCTTTTCGGCAAATTGTCGGTGTTGGCCATTGCCTTGGTAGTGCTGGTGTCATGGGTGGTCAGGCAGGGGGTGGGCAGCAAGCCCTTTCTGAGGAGAGGCTGGACCAGGCTGGTGTGGGCATTTGTGGCAAAATGCTTAAGGAGGCAGTGAGAGTGAGCTGGGGAAAATGTGCTTGTATCCATTCACGCAGTTGTGCACAAGTAGGTTCTACTCAGCTATGTGCGAGCACATTACAACCCTCACCCTCCCAACTGGCTTTCCTGCTCACTCTCTTAAAAAGCAAAGTCTTCAGTCTAGCGTGTGAATGGACCTTCCAGCCCTAAACAGCAGGGAATGAATCAAGAAAGTATTTGACTCTTTTTCAAACTTTTTTTTGACCAGCCAGAACGCAAGGCCTATTTTTGGGTTTGGTTACGTTAGGCTTTGCTGTGAACGTTGGCATGAAGGTCCAGGGGCTCAGCCATAGAGAGCATTTTTCTATTCTTTATTTAAATAGGCACCTTCCCAAAGTTTGCAGTTCCAGTAAAATGCTGTCTGAGAAGCGCTGGGGGAAAAAGAGGTCTGTGATAGGAAGTAGAGGTTTGAAAAGTAGAGTAGAGCTACATGCAACCACCACAAGATACTACAGGAACTCAAAGTCTTTTTTTCATTAACTATAGCCTAAATTAGAAAAACTGTTGGTTTTATGGTTTTTCAGAGTTGCTCCATCTGTTGCATTTTAATCAAGGCTGAGGGGTATGGAAACAGAACAATTGAAAAAAACAAACCCTAACCCAACAATCACAGCGTCCCACCTCCTAGCATGGAATCCCGCCCTTGCATCCTAAAGTAGGGAAATAGACCACAAAGGCTTCACAGGGCTGCAACGAAGTGCCAGAGTATCCCTTTGTGCTCTTCCACTGCACAGTTGTTGGGGATTGGAGGGGGGGGATTTGTTTTTTTTCTGTTGTTTTTGTATTTTTTTTTAACTTAATGTCACATTTCCAGTTGGTGTGTTCCCCATACTCCCACTGCTTAGCTCCAAATTCTCCCCTCTCCCTCTCCTCCCTTTTTTTAAAATGGTGGGTACTTAATGAAGATAGTCATACATGTGGATACAGCCACTGCTGGGTTGGTGAAAGACAGCTGTTGTGCACATGTGGAACACAACAGCTGCATTTCTGATTTATTGCCTCACACCGAGCAACTGGATGGCTTCCTAGTATACGTGTAGCATTATGCTCCCAGGAGCTACACAAGAAGCCCTCATGCCAAGTAAAATTCTGGTCTTTGGTTCAGGTGTAACCTGTTAACTCAGCCCAGGTTTGCCAAGACATGTGTGATGTCTGAGCTGTCCCGACTGGCCCGATGCCAGCGGTGCTGTACCTGGGCTGGTCTCACCCCGGCAATGGGCAGCAGTCTGCTCCCTGCAATCTTCCACCAGGATTTTTTGGCCAAGATTTTTAAAAGCAACTGGTGGATTTTTTTTCTGGGTCAAGATGAGGTGCTTTGAAGACACTCACCTTTCGGGGGGGCATTGAGCTCTGGCCACTAAAACCATTCTCTTCCCTTTTCCAGGGGCTCCTGCTGGGCACTCAGGCCTTGTCTGCCTCACGTCCAAGGTTAGCTCCCACTTCTGGAATTGTTAGATGGTTTCTAAAACTTTGATGCAGAAGACAATGCCTCTTCCCATGCAGACTACTTGTGTGCCTCTGTGATAAGAAGGTGCCAAACTACTTAGCGCAGTGCCACAGACACGGCCGCGGTTGGCAGACCCCCGGGCAGAGCAGTGATTGCGCTCGTGTTTTATTAGCTCTCAGAAAATATATAGCAGGGAAGAGGCTGTGCAGGCTCCTGCACCGCCTGCCTGAGCTGTGACCCCCTCGGGCAAGGGGCTAGATTGCTTTTACAGCCAGCACTTAACCCTGCTGCTGAGACTTGTCAACAAGGAGGCCAATTAGCAGCAGATATGATGGTGGATGATATAACACAGATGTCTGTCAGGAGCACAACTGATATATTTTTAACACAACATGTATTTTAAAACATGGCTTTGCATAAATGATGCCATCCCCTGCAGAAGACTCTTGCTCTACAGTCAAATGTTACAGAAAATTTTGGGGTTTATTTTCACAGAATATCAGGGATTGGAAAGGACCTTGAAAGAGCATCTAGTCCAATCCCCCTGCTGGAGCAGGAACACCTAGATCAGATCACACAGGAATGTGTCCAGGTGAGTTTTGAATGTCTCCAGAGAAGGAGACTCCACAACCTCCCTGGGCAGCCCCTTCCAGTGCTCTGTTACTCTCACTGTAAATAAGGTTTTCCTCATATTTAAGTGGAACCTCCTATGTTCCAGCTTGCACCCATTGCCCCTTGTCCTATCATTGGATGTCACTAAGAAAAGCCTGGCTCCAGCCTCCGTATTTGTAAACATTAATAAGGTCACACCTGAGTCTCCTCTTCTCTAGGCTTAAAGAGACCCAGCTCCCTCGGTCTTTCATCGTATGGGAGATGCTCCACCCCCTTAAACATCTCTGTGGCTCTGCAATGGACTCTCAAGCAGTTCCCTGTCCTTCTGGAACCGAGGGGCTCTTCCAACCAAATGATTCTATGAGGGGCCCCTTCTTGAACTGATTTTCCCAAGTATCTCCCTCTCTTAAGCCTTGTTCTACTGGGCTCATGATGACTGTGGCAGGTTTAGAATTATAAGAACTAATTCTGCTTGAAAAAATGCCAACTTTGGCATTTTGGTGTGTATATCAGAAAGGAGGGTAGGGAAAGTTGAATTTATTGATTAAAACTGTGTGGGTCTACAAGCATGTTACAGCCACCTGCTGCAAAAGGCAGTGGCTCTTCGTCGCATAGTGGCGTGTGACACTAATACCCCTATTGAGGTGCACCAGGTTCTTCTGTGAGATGCAAGCTTTGGTGAATCCAGAGAGGCTGACTGCAAGAGGACAGTTGATGTTTTGGTTGAGATTGAGCCCCAACTTTTAAACAGAAATTACAGTAAGGCTGAGGGGCTGGACCTATGCCAAGACTTGCAGTTGGCTGCAAAGCTGGATCCTGACACAGGCAGCGTAACTGGGTCCTCTCTCAGCCCCCTCCGAGAGACACACACAAATAGAGCAGAGTCTGCTGCTTCCAGAGACGCCTCCAGTGCTCTTTACTCAGCCCCCGCCCCCTCCCTGCTTGTTTTAACCAACTATTTGAACCTTCCCCTGACACCATTGTCTCGATTCAATGCACGGTTATCATAATGTCCAACAGTTTACACAAGCTGGCGTCTCTTAAAACCAGCAAGATACAATCGGGACGTGGGAGATCAACTGCCGAAATACCTTTCAGAATGATTCCCCAGCACTGGCATGGTCCTCTCTGCATTCCTGGGCTAACTATCGATCTCTAGCACAGAAACCACCGCCTAACGCAGCACTTTGCTTCCCATTACAGAGAGTGCAAGAGGAGAGGAAGGCCAGCTCTCCTG
This sequence comes from Jacana jacana, assembly GCA_013400555.1. Classification (NCBI taxonomy): domain Eukaryota; kingdom Metazoa; phylum Chordata; class Aves; order Charadriiformes; family Jacanidae; genus Jacana; species Jacana jacana. The sequence goes on along the minus strand of VZTM01017880.1, from coordinate 244,040 downwards.
GAACATCTTCCCATCCTAGTGAAAAGCCAAAGATGCCTTCCCTTCACCTAACTGCTCACCAGCGACAGGAAGAGCAGTAGGTTCAACACACGTGCTGTTAACAGCACCGTGCTCTCTCACAAGGTACCCACAGAGTCCCTGAAAATCAGTCTCCACTCCCCAGCACCAATTAGCCTAAGAACTTTTCAGTTGATTAGACAGCACTGCCCCCCTTGAGGGCAAAGGGCAATCCACATGTATTTAATCTTAACCTTAGTTTATCTGAGGATAATTTTTATCTAATGAATACCCAGATCTTTCTTTTTCCCTTGGTTCTGTTTAAAAGCTCTGTCTTCCTTTTAGGATGTTCAGTATCTTTTCTTTTGTTCAGCGAAGCCAATAATATCTGCTTCTTGGAAATTTGGCTGTTCTTAGGGTTTCCTTCTTTAGCCTCCTCTGTGCATTTTACTTATTTCATTAATCTTTGGTGAAAAAAAACCAAACCAGCTTTTTCTAAATCGCTGACAAAACACATACATGATATTTTTAGACTAGAAAAAAAATTTCCACTATGACGTTTTAATGAACAACGCTCCTTTATTCGCTGCATGGCTCCTCTTTAAGGAAGGAGTTCTCCTGCTTTGACTGGGGCTGCTCCCAAGCAAGGCCAAATTCAGCAAGTTACTGCTTAAGGCTCTGCTTTTGGAACTGCAGGGCTGGGGAGGGCAGGGGGAGCTCCCTCATTCTCTGGCTGTGTAGAGTCCTCAAAAGAGGCATCACCCCCCCATTGCAGAATGGACCTGGCAGGTTGCTACAAGGGCAGAGCCCGCAGAGGGAAGTCCTGCAGCTGCCCCAGGAGGTACCTGCCGTATTTCTTCTCTTCATCAGTACCAATAACCAGAGCTTCCCTTTTCAGTTTCAACCATTGATAACTTCTTACCTTTTCTTTCTTCCTATCTGCTTGTCTTGGACGAGAATCCTTTCCTACTCCCTCCAAATCAAGTCTGGATCTACTCAAGGTGAAAAAAAGAACGGAAGGAAAACCAAAAAGAAAGAAGAATATAGCCAACCTTTTTAATTAGAGTATATTGTACTTCCAAACTGGATACACTAGAAATTGGCAATGCAACAGAAGATGCAAAGGAATATACCAGTTACTGTCAAAATGACCCTGTACAGCCTTATAATGCAAAAAGCTTTATACAATACAAATTTTTATTAATGTACACAAAACTTGACAGAATTATATTTCAACATAATACAACAATTAAAAAAAAAGAAGACAGAAGAAAAGAAAAAAGTGCTGAGAACTTTAACTGAATTGCCAAATGGAAAAACACGCTAGTTTCCGTTAAAGAATGCATAGTGAAAACCAGTATGAAATTACCTTTATGGTGGGGGGAGGAATTTATCAGAACTGTTGGTCATTCAACTGCAGGGGAAACCTCTAGAGAACGTTTCTTTCTTTAGCCTGGAACTGCAAACCAATTCTTTTAATACACATGAACTCTGATAAATACCATATTTTTTTTTCATAAAAAAATAAAAACCTCCTAACACACTTTTCCTTACACAGAAACTTTCTGTAACTTGCCAGAAAGCATTACTTTCTCCTTTCCAAAGTGCTAAACAAATTTCCCAGGTATGTGAACCATTACTGTGTCAGATACCAGTACAGTGGAAGGTTGCTGAAGACGTGGCGTTGGCATGCTGACAGCTCATGCTTGGAAGTTCCAGCCCCAGTTCAACTGCCCTTTCGTTTACAGAAAGCCTCCAACTCATAGTCCTGCTTCTCTCTCCTGAACAGCTGTGCTTTACCTGCCCATTTGAAACTCACTCAGCTTTTGGATTTGGGAGGGTTTGCTCTTCTGTGGTGGGGTCAGAGATACAGGCATTGAGTGTATTTTAAAGCACAGGTATAATGTCTGGATGCAGATGGCATATTTCATGCCATCAGGATACTCAGATTTTGTTCTGCTTTGACTAGTTAGGAATACAGCATTTCCTGGTCTGTCTGTATGCCAGGAGTGTGTGTGTGTGTGTGTGTGTGTGTGTGTGTGTGTGTGTGTGTGTTACCAGGAGGTCTGATGGAGTGGGGTGTGGTGAAGAGGGCCCTGAGCTAGGTAGGTTGTTTACAAAGGTTTGTACCTACTTTTTGGAACAGATGGCTTTTCTTTACTGCCGTCCCAAGGCAGAACTGCCACGTGCTCACTAGAACCAAAACTGTCTGCTGGAATGTAAACAAAATGGGTGGGACTTCTCTGGCCTTTAATTAATTGACTTCAAATGATAGCCTGCTGCTTTTTGGATAATTTCCCCTTGTAAATAGTTTCCAGTATGTTCCAGGAGTGCACGGTTCAGGATGTCCTCCCTGAACGGGACGAGTTTGGTCATGACAATGTAGGATGTTTGGCCATCTCAGTGCAAAACAGATGTAGGAATCGTGCAAATAGGTTAAATGATGCAGGGTTTGCCTCAAAATAAGTATTTCTACACAAGCTTCATTTAAGAACTAATGAAGACCCAGTTATGTTTCTAGCTGTGCATATGGCTGAGAGCAATGCCTTCCTGAACTGGGGTGTTGCTTTAGTGCTGTCATGAACAAGGGGCTGGGCTCCAACTGGCCTGTCAGATCCCCCAACCCACTGCAACCTGAAGAAGTTGTTCTTTCAGGATGGGATGAGGCTGTGTGGATAGTGAGTTAGATGTGACTCAGGGCACCTCCTACAGTGGCTTGGCCAAGGGACAGAGAGGGGACTCTTGACAAAAGCTAGGTAAAGCTAGGTCAGACGTTTCCAATACCTGGTGAAAGACAGTGAGATCCAAATCCCAGAGACACCATGGGAAACAATAATCCAGTAAAAAAGCATTCCTGTAAGTCACAGGATAATTTGAACTGTTTCATATTTTATACTCCCAATTTTAACGCAGAGTACTTTTAATCCTGGTCTGTCTTCCTGGATATTCAGTTGTCTAAGAGACACAAATCGATTAACAGTCGGTTAGCTTCTCTTACATTAAGATCACTCTTGGCATTTTGAGATTAACAAAGGTTATACAACCAATTTGCAGTTGTTTCTTCCTGCAATAAAGTGCTACATATAACATGTCATTTTAATGATGACAAGTAGGAGCGTTAAATAAGTATAAGGTTAGCTTCCTGGTAGTGGACACTCTATCCGCCATCAACAAGAAGGACTCAAGTATGACTAATAACAGGGAGGGTTATCCATAGGAGTGTAGGATTTGCAAGTACAATTGAAATAGTGAGGGTATGAAAGAGAACTGTGTGGTTCAAACAGCATCTTTTTGTAGCTTGATATTTCAAAGAAGTTACCTTTTCAAATAAACAGTCATCTTACCTTTAGCCCACAGATTTTTTTCTTTTTTCTTTTTTTTTTTTTTTT
>VZTM01017880.1:207230-240647 GCA_013400555.1 Jacana jacana | reverse complement strand
TTTTTTTTTTTTTTTTTTTTTGCAAGTGAGAAACAAACTAGTGCAAGACTAAAGCACTGTGCAAAATTGCTGCTTTTTTTTTAGTCTGAGTATTTATACCCAGAATTTAGCCATACCCTTTTGTTTTTAATCCCCTTGTTGGATTTTTTTTTTTTTTCCACCATAAAGTTGTAGTTATCCAAGTTGTTCCTGCAAACTAAAAGGTAACCACTGCATAATACTATATATATATATGTGTGTGTGTGTGTGTATACATATATATATATAATATCTATATGCCCTTTTAAAACAGCAGATGTATGCTACGGCCCGGACGCAGGTGTTGGTTAGACCTGTGTAGCGGTTGAGAATGGGGCCTGCAGTGTGGGTGTGCAGACTGTACACACTGCATATGCCTATGTGTGCTCAGACACGAGCTCTCCATTGTCAGACTCTCATCCCGCAGTGCCGAAAGCAGCGTCTTCCTCACCAGCTCTACCCCGAAGCCTCAAGCCTTGGCAACTGAGTGCAAGGCGTCCAACGAGTGAAGGAAGCTGCAAACAGCACTGCAATCAGACACCACTCCACCCCGCACCACGCGCTGCTCCTTCCGCAGGTCTAGAGGTCAGGGGGAGACGGAGGGGAGGGAGGGAGTGTGGGAAAAGGAGAACAGAATAATGACGAAAAAAGCCAATACAGGGGATGTGCAAAAGCAATGTCACGCGACAGGCAGCCTCTCTTCCACGCACCCGCGCGCACGGAACTGAAATGTGTCAGTATGTAACCTTACAAGTGCTGACTGCCATTAAGGACACTCTTTTTCAGCTTAACAAGACAAAATAGTTTCTTAGATAAGAGTACTGGGAACATGCCTCTGAAGGTAGAAGTATGCAGTAGGTCACCTCTTGAAGATTTAATAAAGCAGCTTTCATGTCAATGCAATAAGTATACACACAGAGCCATTTTCTAAACCTTACTAATGATATAGTACAAGTGTTCGTTACCTCTTCGGTCTACGTTTTGCAGCAATGGATACCTGCTGGGTTTGTTGGGGTATTTTTGGTACAGAATATAACTGCCCTCAGACAGTTTCTGCCCTTTCTGTTAGTCCAAGGTAGGCAAGGAAGGAGTGTTTAGGTGAAGAGGCACCTCCCGGTGCAGTCTGAGGTCTGGGTGGATGGAATGTGAGATCATAGTGGTTCTTGGGGAAAAACATCGTTAAAGGAATAAGGTGGGCAAACTCTGAGTTCCAGTATTTGTCAAAGCACAAGGAAGTGCCGTTGATAGCCAAGGCTTTCACTGCCAAGTTTGGCTGTGCCCCGCTGCCCTGTGCAGCTGACATAGCCACTGTTTGCAGAGCCTGGGAGGCAGACATAACTGAGAGGGGTGACAGGAGGTTTCTGGAGCTGTTGACTGGTAGGAGTGGACTGGCTTCCTTGGAGGTTGAATACTGGCCCTTCTTCTCCTCTTCAGAGCAGTCCCCATTCTGGTGCTTCTTCACGTGGCGGCTGAAGACAAAAGGGTGGGTGGTCTTGAACAGGCACTCATCGCAGCTGAAAGTCTGGCGTGGAGCATGCTTCAGTTTCTTGTGCAAGTTGAGATTGTCTTTGCGTTTGCAGCTGTAGCTGCACTGGTCACAGTGAAAAGGGCGCTCACCAGTGTGGACACGCACGTGTTCAATCAGCTTGTTGGCGGTCTTGGACAGGTAGCCACACTGGTCGCACTTGTAATGGTTGCCAAGGCGGTGTTCTCGGATGTGCATCTCCAGCTCCAGCTGATTTGCTTTCACTGTCTGGCAGATCCGACACTTGTACTCCATCTTGTAGTGAGTCTTCAGGTGGCATTCCATCGCTGCGGGGCGGTTAGTGGAGTAGATGCAGAATGGGCACCTGGCAACACAGCAAGGAAAGGCAGGGACAGAGAAAAGAGAAGTCACTCAGCCTGAAGACCTGTGTTCCTGGTTTAACCCTGTCACTCAACCCCTCTCTGACCTACTAAAAAGGCACTTTGTTCTCCCTGTAAAGCCTCCTTTGAATGCTTGGTTCACCTCGACACATCTCTACTCAGAAGAGGTTTTCCCATTTTAACGGCAGTAGAGCTCACCCATTCCTAGGGAAACACTGATTCTCTCCGAAGGAGCATCCCTTTAATCTTCTGGCTTACCTTGATGGGGAAGATTCTGCAAAGCAGGCCGGGTGGCGCAGAGTGGGTGACTGATTCACAGGTACTTTGTGAAACGACATTCCTAGTGTTTGCACGAAGTCACTTTGGCCATTTTTTCCATTAAGAAGTAGTTTAAAGTGAGTGCTTACAGATGAGTATGAAAGCAGCTGTTTAAGTAAAGATGGAATAAACTTGTAATACCACATGTACAACAAAACCTTAGGAAATTCCTTTTACGTGACCTTGAACAATAAGCTTGCTGGGCATCCTGCTAGGAGCAGCTGAAAGCATCTGTCAGGATGACTTGCAGGGATTCCCAGTTCCGGGAGATGAGCTAGCCATGCTCAAGGGGGGCGTGTGTCTGGCAGTGTTTGCCTACAGCCACCTTTGCCACAGCAGGAATTGTTCCGGTGTAGGAACAGGATGCGGGCTCTGCTTACTCACAGCAGCAAGCGTCCGGACCGGGGTGGATGTGGCAAAGGGCCTCACCTCTGGTTCCTGGACCAGGAAGGACCAAGAAGGCTGGAGGAGGGAATCTTGAAGGCTTGGAAGGAAGCCTGAGCTGAACAAGCCTGGACACCAACAAACCCAAAACACACCCGCTGTTGCTTTATGTAGCTGAGAGGAAGTTGGTGAGGACAGCCAGGGATCTCTGCAGTATTAAACAAAGCACACTCCCTTCCAGATCTCACTGTTGAGCTGAAAGAGCAGGTCTAGGTAAAACGATACAGCTAAGGCACCTGGGTACCATCTTACAGACACCCCTACCTGCTGCTGATCTGCACTCTGTTCAGGTCTGCCAACGGTGTTATAGCATTTCAGATCATTCCTAAGGAGAGATCTTTTCTCTCCATGTGTGTTGTCCCTTGCTACAACTGGTGGCACATACAGGTTTTATATTGATCTACCTGCTAACTGAGAGACTTTTGAGCACAGTGAGTACCACAGGAGGACAAAAGGATACTAAGCCAGTTTTCCTGATGCACATCAAGTTCTCTGATCCAGAGAGGGAGCCTGGCATTGAGGCTGCTAACGTGATTAGCTCCATTGCAACTGAGGACTCAGCTGTCTACGCACACATACCTCTCCTGGGCTGGGTGCTCTCTGGATCAGAATCTCAGATTTTGACCTGGAGCTGGAAGAATCATGTTTTTTCTCTTCCCCCACAGCAAACAGGAGACAGAAAAATACAAATTACTTAAATCTCTTCAGGCTCTTCTGGATGCCTTAAAAAAAAACAAAAATCAGAGCTTTTTCTTAGGTGCAGCTTTCAGGGTACCTCGTTATTACTCGAGTTGGGCAGGAATAACTCATGTAGCCTGAGAAGCCCATTCTGCAGGAAGGTCTGAGTCATAGGTTTTTCCTTGGTAAATAGAACAGATTCTGTGCAGCTTAAACCCAAAGTGCATTAGACAACTGGTCTGTACATCCAAGACAGACATCCCGTCGTTCTGGCACACTACTTGTTTCTCAATCTGGTCTTCTTCCCAGATTCAGTCATCGCATCTCAAGTGACCGCAGATCCCAGTTCATGGGACTACTGAGCTGGAGACCAGATGCTGCCTGGCAAACAGAACCAGTTTTCAAAAACTGCAGTGCAAACTGATAGAGCTACTCGTGGTAACATTAAATGTGGTGGGCTCATCCTGTGACAGTTACAGTGCACTGAAAACATTTCTATGCCTAGCATTTAGCAAGGGCAACAGAAGCGGGGAGTCCTGTGCTGAACCCTGGCTGGGCTCAAAGTGGTTCCAGCTCCTTTTCCTGCAGCAGCTGGAACAGAGACCAGGGACATACATCTTGTATAACATCACATTGCCTGCCCACTGAGAGCAAGCATATGGCCCCAGCAGCCACTCCTTCCCTCAGGGGTCCAACTCTGACATAAGGGCACACTTATTCTCTAGAAACACTGCTCTGCACCAACAGACCTTAAAGGACACCGCCTTAACCAAAGCTAAAGGGCTTTTTTTCTTAAGAGAGCATTACTCCTTATGTGTTAATTGATACAACAGTGGTCATTCTGGGACACGCAAACCAAAGCAGAAAGCATCAAACTTATTAATTCTTGGAGAGGACTGACTTTGTGTTAGGGTCTACAAAGGTTATAACCTCTAAGATTTTAATTTCATACCTAGTTGCAGAGACTGTAGGGGTTTAGTTTGAGCCGGATGCAGAATAGCACCTGTGCTGTGTGCTCTCCTTCGCTCCGATGCCTCGGGAAAAACCCTCTTAGTTCGCCTACACCTCGGTGTAGCACTGCCTCATTCTCTCTAGGGCCCACCACACACTGTCTCCTATTCCACTTGAAAAGGGGAAGGACCAAGGTTTGTTACAGCTCTAAGACCGGTGGCTGCTACATCTGCTGGTGGGTTACCCATCCGCTATAAAGATGCAAGCCTACAGTAAAGGACTGCACTTGGGTCATCTAAATTAAAGGAAGCTCCAAATCTGGATTATCAGACATTTCCCTAACCCTTTTTTTGACCTGCTCCCACAGTATTAGAGGTGCTTAACACAGTAAAAGTTTGTGTACTTGCTTTCCTTACTTGAGCCCACCGGTGGGGACAGTGTGGCATTTCTTGTGCTCCAGTAATTGTTCAGGTGTCTTCATGAACTTGTGGCACACATCACACTCGAACATCCGTGTGATGAGGTGGATTTGCAGGTGACGCTCAAACATATTTTTTGTTTTGCAGACAAAGTTACAGAAAACACATTCAAAGCCTGGGAAAATAAAACAGGGAAACGTATTCCTTACGTTATGGCCAGATCAATCGCACAGAAGGCGACAGTTTGTATTTATTTAAGGATGCTTTACCTTTCTCTGACTTCTCTTCAGTGTTCACTGAAGTCTGACTACCAGGCACTACAGAAATGACTAGCAGGTTGTTTGAACCCTTGTGTTTTGGGGTTATATCTGCATCTTCTTTGCTGTTGGCAGAGTCGCTCAGTGCTGACAGTGAAGATGAGGATGGACTGTTAGATTCACTGGGTGTCTTCCTCTCTTCAGCTGAAGAACAGGAATAAAGAGCAATATCAGTACAGCAGATTAGATGGAATCTCAATGATCCTGTTTCAAATTTCAGAGAAAGTACTCATATGTAAAGTTAATTCAAACATGCCTATAAACAAGTCTGAAAGGACTTGGTCTTTTAAGGTCATAGTTGCACATTTTTACTAGTGTTTACAACAGTACATCTCTTGGTTTAGCCTAGAATTGAGCCTGTCTGGAATGGCACTGTGAAGGAAGTACGCAATTCTGCCTCGTTACGAGGCTGAAAAAATCCCAAGGAAACGCTTTGATTAGTTCAGAGTTCAAAACCAATGAACACCTTGTCACTTAGGAAGGAAGCAGAGCTTCTGTGGGTTTGGGGTGCAGAAACCAAAAGTGCCTACTGGTCCAAGCTAAACTTCTTCCACCTCTCCATGAATGTGGGTCCAATGGGTAAATCTGGAGGAAGGACAAAGGTGAATAATCTCACTCATACTGAGGAGCGTCCTCAGTAATGATAGTAAGAGGTAACACTGTGGCCTCAAGATTTATCTGGTTTTTATTAGGACCTCTTATAATGAATTTAAAAAAAAACCCCATTATTTAACTGTATCTAAAGCCCATCGGAGTTTCCTTATGTGTGTAATAAATGTATGAAGTTGAAATCCCACACTCTATCACACACTAGAAATGAACAAGAGTGAGAGTTCTCATCTGAGAACTGCTGTGAGCCAATGAGACAGGGATGGGCAAATCCCACCAATGTCCCTCCCACCAATGGCTTAATCAGAGCTGTGTTAAAAAAAGACTTTATTAAACCTTGGTATTCTTTCTGCGATAAAGCCCCCTGATCAAGGCCTCTGCAAACATCTAGCTTTAAACTGAGAAGCAGCACCTTTACGTTGAAGATAAAAATGTAGGAATGCACTAATGAAACCTGATGACCCAAGCTGTCAATAGGGAGGGTGACTGGGATATCATATAGAAAGATGCCCTGACCTTGGGGACCAGAGTACTAGAAATGAAATGAAATTTAATAGTACTGAGTGGGAGGTTATGACCTGAAGGGCCAGTAACAAGAATTTTTGCTATAAATGAGGAGTGCTTAAGTTGGAAACAGTCAAGGAAAACAAAAGAAGAATTTGGGCAGAACATGGGATGAATATGAGCAATCAGTGTAGGGGAGCCTTCAAGCAGTCTGATCACAGAATGTTATTGTGTGAGCTATTCCCAGTAGCTGCTGCTGGTTTACACTGCCACCACTACTTATTTCATTTCACCATGTTACAGCTGTGATTGCCTATGTTGAGAGCAGGGGTTCTAACAAGAACATAAGTAACGAGGGATTGGTACATCAAGAAGACTGTGTTTCACATAGAAAAGGCTCTATGTACATTTAGAGGGTTGTTCTCCATAAATATACTAAGGGAATAAATACTGTGGAAGGAGGGAAGAAAGGTGGAAGGGCAAGAGGTGGCCTGTTTCAGATAAAGGATAGTTCTAGCACAAGACCAATGTATATGTATTCTGATTATCTGGAAGAAACACACTGGAACCACTAAAAGGGTCCCTGTTCTTTAATGCAGGAAAATCTGCAGCTGCCTGTCTGTAGAAGTAACTGGTTTAAAACAATTACACTTGTTTGAAGACGTAGGCCAACATCCTTACAAACAAGTCTTTTATGACTTGGTAACATCACAGGGTAAGGGACTGGAGTCGAGTGACCCAGAAAATCCATTCTATTTTTTACTCCCTGCATTTGCCATATGTGTAAGCATTTGGCTGCACTGCCGGCTGAATGGCTCAGCTGGACAGGGCGAGGGAAGAACAAGGGGGTTTTGTCTTTCTTTAAAAGAGAAGCAGCAGCTCTATTCTTTTAGCCACGATAGGAAGATGCAGTGGAGCACGGCTCACTTTTGAGCTCTGATGTAAGCTTTTCACGTGGCATGGGTGGCGTTTCTCATTTGCTGTGACTTCCTATATATGAAGTGGAGTTAGATGCAAACACCTCAGCTAGCAGGGACTACTGCTGAGAGCTATGCTGGCATAAAATCCCTAGAAAGCTTTCAAGCAGTTTGTATTTCTGTAGTTACATTTAACTTATGTAACTGTGAGCACGAAAACCTGCATTTTTCTCTTCCTTCTTCTTCTCCACCCCTCACTGTTCTCCCAATTTTATTCCTAGTAGGACAGGAAAAGCAACTTAGCATTTGGATGCAATTCAGATTCAGTATCATCAACACAATTGTTAGTATGTGGCAGCAAAAAAGAAGATAAATTCATTCATAAACAGAAATGAATTAAAAGGATTCTAATTTTTATTCTCCTCAAATTATGGCAGACCATATTAGTTGGGTTCAGCATATGGAGCTTGTTTGAAAACTGCTATTGCTCTTATCTCTGGCTATTAAGTGAACGGGACCAGGGAGAGAACACAAGACTTGTTCTGTTATTTAGCATAAAATTACATTTAGGGTATTGCTGGAACACAGTGTCAAACTAAACATCAGCATGAAATTCCAAACTGAGAGACTGTGGAGACAAACACAGTGAAGAGCGAAGCTCAGCGTCTTGTGCATTTCAAACTTACAGCCAGGTATGCACAATTAGCACCCAAAGTCACCTTAATGTCACTTGAAGACAAACCAGGATTTTGATGAAATAGTAAATCAGTCAGAAAAACAAAGTGTGCTGAATTCAACAGGGGAGGGCATCTGGGGGATAAGGGGAATAGGAAGAAGGAGGGCTAAGTAGTACTTCATTTATTTCGCTAAGCTTGGAAATTGATCTGCACTACCAGGTTATTTGCCTGGCTGGAGTCCAATTCACTTCAGCTTTGAGAGATCAGGCCTTAATTAGCAAGCGTTTCAGTGGAAGTAGAGTGCTAATGGGAAGTGTGAAGGTTGCACCTAAAAAGCAAGTAAGAGAGAGATCACTGCAGCTGGGAGAGAGGGATCATCACCTGTGTGCTTGCTGTTGACATGAGCCTTCATATCTGCCTCTTCCATAGTGACAAAATCACATGCTGTGCAGCAAATGGAGAACATCCACTGCTCTTTATCCACATGGAGGGACATATGACTGACAAACTGGACATTCATCTCCGTCTCAAACCCACACACATGACAGCTGCAGGCAGAAGGGAATTCAAGAGCAAGAAACGTTAAAAAACAAACCACAAACAGAAGCACGTTGCCTTTCCCTGAATTTGCAAAAAAACCCACCCCAGCCCTCACTGCACAGATTTCTTCTCTTCGTCACTGATGAATGCTCACTGCAAAATTCTTTTGTCTGCTGAACTGCCTTTGAACTGATGGCCATGCCAACGTGATTAAGAGCAGGCACAATGCAACAATCCTGTACATGCTATAATGATGCTAAATAATCATAAAGTTAATTAAAAACTACAGATTCCAGATGCTGCGCATCACCTAGCTGATTCCTTTGGGCAATAAGAGGCGTTGCAGCTTTGCCAAGATGTTTAGTACAGCTGATACACTGACAAACAGAGAGCTTGCTGCACACTCCAGGAGTTATTTTCAAGCCCTGGAGTGGTTCCCATGCCAAACTGGGATCTTGTGCAAAACTGCCTAGCAGTTTCAGTGGAAGCAAGTAAAAACGGGTTCAAGCATTCCTTATGGTTGACTGGAAAGCAGCAGTCATGAGCTATGCAAATAATTACTGGGGATACAGATTTGACAGCCAGCGCATAAACAGGGTGATATTGAGAGGCAATGGAAAGGATTCAACTTAAATTTAACTTTCCTTGCAGAGTCTTCCTCCTGCTTTGATTAGGCCATTAACATTTAAAGCAAACCAAAAACGTTTAAAAAGGCATATACTCTAGGGCACTATTTTGCTTTCCCAGGGGGATGGACTAGATAATCTAATCCAGCAGGTCTCATTTATTTCTTAGTTCTATGATTTTGTAATTAAATCTGCTCTTGGCACTTTGACTAAAAGTAAGAGTGATTTGATAATCTGCTTGGCCACCAGAGCACATATCACAGTTTGCAGAGGGCACAACAAGGAGAATGTCCAACTATCCATTTTATTTGGGTTATTCCTTCTAATTTTTCAGGCAAATTCTCCTAGAGGTTTTCTTTCTTTCATCATGTTGGTCACAGAAGGTGTACACCTCTAGCAAGTGGAGGAAATGGGGATCTCAATGTAACAATTCTTCCTACACTTTATTATCTGATTCTGTTGATTTGGCTGAGAACAATGGAGCTGTCAGCAGCAACTGGAAGCACTGGGCTTTAGATTTGCCACAAATTTGCCAGTACACAACACAACGTTTCCAAACACGAAACTGAAATGAGCGCTGCATAAAAAGTTAAAGAGGCTTCACAAAGCTGTTTAAAAAAACACAGCTCCCCACCAAACCCCCGAGTCTTTCCCAACGGCCAGCCAAGTCAAACAGCATGAGGCAGCCAGCTGGGTTCTGCTGCTTAGCCCAAGTCAGATGTGGGCAAGACAAACACTTTCATTACTGTTCTATCCTGCAACGCCAGAAGGGCGGCCCTTAGCGGGCAGATAAGACATTCAGATTCCAGCGCCTGGTGCCCAGCCCTCCTCCGGGTCCTCACCTGTAGTAATAAGGGTGCTTCTTTCCATCACTGCCTTCAGAAGTGACAGCGCTGACAATGTCCTCAGTGTCTGTACTCACCAGCTTCACAGAATGGACGGTCAGGTGCTGGTTCAGATTAGCACGGCACTTAGCAGCATAGGGGCACAAGTGGCATTTGTATTTTCTCTCTTCTGAAAAAGAAAGAGAAAACCCTAAACGTAGACTTCCTTTGGGAGCAAGCTATTTTTAAAGCTGCCAAGAACCATGTGCACATTCCTTTGGGCTTCTCCGAGCAGCTTTCAGAATGAGGTACTTTGGAAGCTTGACATTTTGGAAATTTATAGGAGTTCACAACAATTACTCAGGAAAAAAAATTGTAATCTGGAAGTAGTTTAGGGCCACTTTTGTTTTTTAACTTCCTCTCCCATTTGCAGTCAGACAAAACAAAACTTTATAAACTGGAAAACTGTGGCAACTACTGCTATGAGAACTGCAGCAGAGTCAGTAGAGAAACAGGTCAATAATCTACAAGCACTTTCTTCACTGAGCCTCTTTTACTTGATTTTTGGGTCCAGCTACTCTTGGGGTTGCCCATGTGATCACCTGCAGACAATTGATGGTTGAGGATTTTGTATGAAGATCTGAGGGTGTGGAAGAAAGGGAATGCTGTATCGTTAGGCCAGTTCAGAACACAAACTTATGAAAAAAACTTACTCAAAGAACAGTTGAAAAAAATAAACAAGTTCATCCTGAATTTCTGATGCTTCACAACTTAATTTAAAATAAAAATGGTCCTAGTTTAAATTAAACATTTCTAAATGCTGGCAGCACATTTTTCAGATGTGCCAGGCTTTATTTTGCAAAGAGTTGATCAAAATAAGCAAAAGTTACCTCAGCTTTTACAACCTTTCCCCTTGAGAAGCTGCTCTAAATTTGAAATAAAATGCTTCATGGGTTAGGGGAAAGGTATTCAACAGAACGGTGTAGGACTAAGGAAACCCCACGATGCCAGAGCAGAGCATTTGAACCTTTTCAGCCTGACTCTACTAGACAGTACGACATATGCTGGCATTATACCAACAATATTTTTCAGCTCTGCATCAGAAATTCTTGCTTTCAAATCTTATTTTGTGCAGTGCACCTTAGCAGGCTGACAGCGTGCACCTTCCCTATCAAAATTCTGTTAGTCTCAGTTGATTTGAAGCTGATTCACTTTAAGAAAGTTGGTACAGGGTAGAACAGCCCCTGTTCCTCTCGGAAGAACAGAATGATGAGAGCAAAGATAAATGACAGATATTAAATCTTTTCCATTTCACCAGATCTGAAACACCAATGCCAAATCCTTTGCTGTTTAGTGACTCAAAAAGCCCATCAGATGAATGTAAGAAAGGCCGTGCTTTTTCTTCAGAACTCCAGTAACTGGCTTGTTAAGCCTGGTCTGCTGGAACCTGGACAAACTTGAATTTACACATTTTGTAAAGATAAATTACAAGTAGGCTGTAAAGAAATAAAATGTTAACTCCCTGAACACCCCTGACAGTCCATCCTGTTTCTGTGCGTGGCTCAGCTTGAAGTGCAAGGAGCTGAGGATGGCTAACAGAGTTTTCTGCTTACCTTCTTCCCCCTCCACTGAGACGAACCATGAGAAACACACAGGTTCCCTCAGTGCTGTAACAACCAACTGGGCACAAAGCATGGGCTTACCTGTGTGCAGTGAGAGATGCCGGGACAGAGTCTGCTGTCGACCAAACACTTTTCCACACACATCACAGGGAAAGAGCTGGTCGTTAAATTTCCAAGAGGGCAATCCATTTCCTACCTCCAGCCCCAGCTTCTCTGTTTCTATGCCAAAAACCACATAAACAGAAAGTAATGTTTTAAGAACTCTGAAGACTTGCAGATTTAATTCAGTAGAGTCCTGTAGGTGTCATACAAAATACAACACCTCGGCTGCACGCTGTGTGATTTGGCACATGAGTTCACGTAACAGGGAAACTCCCAACAATGGAAAGGAAATTAATCTTTCACACAGCATCATTCCTATGACCTCTAAAGCAGAACACTTGGACTAAAAGTGTTCTAGACGTAGACATGTTCAAAGAGTTAAACCAGACTATGTAAAGAGAAGGTCAAGCAGGATAAAGCATTCACTGCTAACTCTGTTTCTGTGGAGAAACAACTCCTTTGGCTTTACAACCACCCACCTTTCCCTGGTGCACGGAGAAGGCCTGGTCTGAGATGGTGGTCTGTTTTCTGCTGGATTACTATTCATTGCTGAAGGAAGATTTCCAAACTTTTCTTTTCTCCTGATGTAAGACTCTTTGCTACGTGAGCAGTCTTACATTGAAGGAGTAGAAAAGGTTGCTCAGATAAACAGTAAACCAAGAGGACACAGCACACCAATGAGTAGTTGGCATCTAGGGTAAGCACCACCCAGCACCTGCTGTCCTCCAGCATCAAAATTCTCCAGCAGCTTAGAGGGTCATCCATTGAAAAACTGAGACCCAGAGCAAGCCACGGTCTTTAAATAAGTCTTTTTAATTGTTTCAGGACCAGAGGGAGTCTGTGATACTAAAAAGAAACTCCACACAGCATGAAACACAGACATAAAGGCACTCTGTAAGGAAGTAGAGAGAAAAGGACTGGGAACGAGGAAGAGAAAAAAAGGTACAGGGTGCTGCAAGAAGTTTAAAGCAATGGCCAGTTTTGATTTGGACAGAAGGCAGCAGAGAGCTGACGGAGATTGGGGGTAGCAGGGATATTACTTAGCTCAATAAGAGAAACAGTATCAGCAAGCCTTGTGTAAAGAAATATTCTCTGCAAGGGTCCTGCTGCCTGAGAAGAAGGGACCAACGTTCTAAGAGATGCACAAAACTGCAAGGGCACTCAGCAGCTTTCCAAATACAACAGCCAGGGGGTCTGGTTTAAGACTTACTTTTGGTAAAAGACACTCTGTTTCCATTGGACTGAAAGATGCAATATGCAGAACACCTTTCACTAAACTGACACCGCCTGGGGGACTGCTGCCCAGAACCAGCTCCACCAGTGCATGTGTGCACGCTGTGGTGGAGGAAAACCACTTGGCTGGGATTTTCAGGCAAACAGGAGGAGAGGAGCTCAGGACGGGAGTGCAAAACCATCTTACTGAGTGTAAGTTACTATTGTGCAGGTTGGCACAAACCAGTAAAATCTTCATCTGATGAAGCACAGAAGAATAAACACCTCCCTTGCACAGGAAACCCCTCACTGACAGAGCCACTTACCACTGCAAATTTGACTGCCATGTCTGAAAGAGGCTCTTCTGCACCGAGAGGTGTCCAGCCAGCTCTACTGTGGTTTAGGCAAAGAGCTCTCAAATACTATACTTACTTTAAGCAATAATAAAAACAATGCCTCATTTGGGGCAAAGATTCCACATAGTGATCTCAGCAAGTTTGGGGATGGTCATACTTGTCAGCCCCTCCTGTTACTTTCTCCTCTGAATCTGCAACATTAAGCACACCAGAGGAATTATGGGGCACCTCTGAGTGCTACCATCCAACAACAGATTTTTCTTAAAAGGATTTCTAGTTAGAGAACAAGTTCTGCCTATTCAAAATAGTCATTTTGTGATACTAAAAAGGAAGACCCCCCATTCCCAAAGGGCTATAACCTGTAACCTCAAAAGAACTTCAATAAAGAATGATTTTTTCTGTTACTATCCTGAAGTTCAAAACAATAGAAAAGTCTGACTCGGTACTAATGCTACAGATATTTTAGCCCAGCTTTTTGAGTACATAATCAAAACCATGCTTCAAAAGAGGAATGTGGTAATAATTATAAGAGAAGGTCACAAGGGTGTACGTTGCTTCAATACGGTCACAACAAAAATGATTTAATTGGGACACATACCAAACAAGCAAGCTCAATTAAGTAAATAAGTCCCTTAACAATTCACTTCAGTATTAGTCATCTCTTTTATCTCTTCAGAAGAAGAAAAATAATATCCTTTTCCCTATGGGGGATTTATAGCTATCAGTTTTGGGAAGCTCAAGGGAAGCTGGAAAAATATCAGCTTTGTGATTACCTCGAGCTGGTGAAAGCTAGCCCTTTGCAAAGCAGCTGCATATTTTTCATTGATGCAAAAGAGGATAGTGGAGGTGTTTTGAAAGTAACTCTATTTACTTTAAAGATTTATTCCTGGAGTCCTAACTACAGTTCTTCTTTCTTCTCTTTCAAATGAACCTTTGCTCTGTAGCAAAGTGCTTTTTCTATTCAGTGAGCTTCTTAGATTGTTTGTGGCAATCCAGACTTGGTCTCTGGTGCAACAGGAGCCTCAGCACCTTGTGGAAGACTTCTCGGCTCCAAGGGAAATCACCTACTTCCACCCACCTTACCCTCTGGGCAGCTTTGTCTGCAGCCTGGAAAGTGGAGCTCTGTGTCTATACAGCAGTCCAGAAATCTGCCCAGAACATACCCAGCAACTGACTGGGCCAGCGACCTGAAGTCAACATCCACGTTCAGACCTTGGACTCTATCTCTAATTAACACCAGGGAATGGTGTTTTCTGCAAAGTGAATCCAACTCCAGTGGCTCTGAGACCATAATACTGGTTTGTGCACAGCATTCTCTGTGTATCCCAAAGCAGTCTACCAAGACACTTTCCTTCATTATCCTTTAAGAATACTGTATGCAGTGGCCCGGAAAAAGATGGACGGAAACCAACTAATGTTAAATAATAAATCACCTCTGTGAGACATGTCCCATGGAAATCTATCTTTCACCATGACATCTCTATACTAAAATGAAAGGGGTAAAATAAAAGGACTTAATATAAAATTTCTGCTTTAAGTGAATAGTCCACAGCAAATTCCAAAACTCCCATGTTAGAAAAGCATACATGACAAAATACTATTGAAATTAGTAAGTAATAGGCTGCATCCCTCTATGGGTTTTGGAGTTCAAAACTAAATATGCATAGTAAATTGGAAGGCCTCCAGGTTCTCCAGTACATCAGTCAAAAGTAATAGAAAGATTAAAACTCATTTTATTACAGGCTAGTAATACAATAATTTTGAAATAGTTTTGCATAAAAATCTTAAGATTTAATTTAATGTAAAGGTAAAACTTAATTCTCAATGAAATCTAGTGCAATATGTGTTTACGGACACTTTTCTTGACCTGCTGCACCACCCGGTATCACTTCCCTACTAACCCCAAGTCAGCTTCATAATGAGTAGCCGAGTAAAGCTGATCATCCAAGATGAGGTTAGAAACTGCCACTATCTGTATTTTGGCTCAGGTGAGGATAAGGTGGACATCGACTGCAGAAATGCTGTTCTGTCCCTCCTCTTGCCCCTCCAAATATATTAATTTCTGGCAAACTTGAGAGAGTTACTATTTACTTCTTTCCTAATTCTGAACATGCATGCTTCCAGTTTTCACTTCTAGTGATTAATTGTTGTCCCTCTTATCCTCAAACTGGTAATACAAATCTGGAGAGTGCATTAACCACCTCTTCTGAAAAGCCTTTAGCCTGACTTCTGTCAAGAAATGCTGAAAGAGCCACATCTGGTTGAAGCTGTAACTGAAGAAGAGAATAAAGTGTGACCTGAATACATAAGTAACTGTCTAGAGTCACCAAATCAGCCTTGTGACTGCCAGTAGCTCTCACCACAAAAGGTTCCCCAGGGACCAGCTTAGGACTCTGGTACGTGGTTCTTTAATTACTTAATTTCTTTTACTTAACTTATGTATTTTGCAATTACTGCTTCACAGTGTTTTCTACTACATTGTTTTAATCTGCTGTTCAGTGCCATGCCTACCTTTGTATCTTTATACTAATAACTGAAAGAATGAAAGCACTATTTCACTGAAAAAGACAATGCTAAGAAAACATAACGTATGCTGAAGTGTCATTCAAAGAAGTTGTAACCTTTGCTGGTTTACTGTCTGCTCTCACATCCTGTAACTCACTGAAACAGCTGGTTCTGTGTTTCATCTTCACACTTCCATAGACCTGGGAAGCAACAAAATCCGGAAGAGCAAACCCGTATGGTCACATGGAAGCCTACACATACAAATTATATAGATTGTCTTTGCAATAGCTATTCCTTAAAGAGGTGGAACTAAGAGGTGCTGATGAGTCTTCACAAGGAAGGTCAACATTTATTATCTCCCCATTCTTCAGGAAGTGTATGTCATATTTATATTTTCTGTTATTCAGACAGTTTGATACCACAAAGATGGTCAAGAAATCAGGTATGTAATTTTGAAAATTACATGAACAGAGATCCTGTGAAGGGAGAAAACAGAGAGTGGTGGTTAGACTATTTTCAACCAAACCTGCTTCCAAGCCAAAGGCAACGAAGAAAACAAGTTAGACATCTAGAGGATCTGGTGACATAATAGCCACCCTGAGACTGACAGCTAAGAGGGAGAGGTGGCCAAAACTCAGAAGGGGAGGTGAACTGGGCAAAGGTAGATGATAGCTGATAAAGCAAAAGAGGAAAGGAAGTGTGCAGTGCCTCCCTCCTCGTACTCCAAGGGATAAAACTCGATGTGAAGAATACAAGATGCAGAAGGAAGCTCCCATGGGAGACGGCATCTAAAAAATTCCACCAAAGCAGAAAATGAACAAACTGACTGAGAGACAGTGCTGGACAAGGTAACCAAAATTCGACAAGCTTATGGCAAGAGGATGAACGCTACCAGTAGTGCAGATGTCCCACAGCAAGGCAACTCACTTTGCTCTGAAAGATTTAAGATGTTAAATGGTCATGAGATAACTTTTGGTTACTACCAGCAGGAAGGGGATTGCTGCTAAGCCTGTCCTTTGCCATCTTTACAGTACTCCACATTTACCCAAGAAGTAAATACACTGTACACAGCTCCACATGAATGTCAAAAAAGCTTCTTCCATTTGTAAACTTGTTTATATTTTGTTATGTCTAAAAGACAAAAAGCTCAAGAAATCTTCTATTCAAAACCAAGGTATTTAGCTCTGGCAATCATCCAAACACAGCTTTAAAAACATGTCTTTGGTCAAAGAAATTTTCTTTTTCTGCCTGTGTTCTTCTGTATTATTATAATATCTTCCTGCTTTCTGCAGTGTCCCCATCACCAAGGATGCATTTTATTGCTTTGGAACCTTCCACATACGTGTTCATCTATCACCTCTGGCAAGCACTCTGTATTTAAAAATTGAGAACTCCTTTTGTGAAATATGTAATTAAGGCTCTGCTGCAAATCTGTTTGCCAAAACCCTGCGAAAGGCTCACAAGTTTAAAAATATTGACTGTATGAATTGCAGTGCTCCAAATACTATATATCTTACTCCCTTCCCAACTTACTTCCAACCAAGGTTTTATTTGTAGTGCCAGAACTCTTATTTCTAGGAAGTCAGTTAAAATAAACAGTGGAACCCTTCCAGGTACTGTAGTTCCCGAGTAAGATATGTCTTGCAACTTATCTAGGGTACCTGTGATCCTGAGTGGTCCTGCAGTCCTCACTTGTCACCGCCAGCATCACAGCAATCTGTCTGGTCTTATTTTAAGATGTATCTTTTACTGTGAGTAAACTCATTCACTCAGTCAGACTCAGCCAGAGAGAAGCAACTGCTTTTTTGGCACTTTTTTTTCTGTATTCCCTATATATTTCTAGATTCCCCACAAAATTAAAAAAAAAGTAAGAAAACTTTTTCTTTTAAATTTACCTGGACCATCAGCTGAAATTGTGAGCTGGTTTGCCTAACTCTTTTGTGGTAGGTTTTTTTCTTTAATGCCTTGTCCTGGTTTGAGGTAAAACAGAACCCATTTTCTGCTTTGTAATTATACTTTTTGGCTGGGCCTCTCCTAACAAACTAAACTCAGAAATTAAGAGCATATTGTTCAGAAACTGTTCTCTCTCACAGTGATAAGACCTGATTATACCAAGGAATGGTGTGCAGAGAGGCCCTTGCTTATACTTATTGCTAGAACAACCAAGGTCAAGTAACTTTGGAGGATTAGAAGCAGAAGAGCGTAGAGAGGTCACACTTGTAGAGAGGAGCAAACAGGACAGTTGACCCAAACCTGACCAGCAAGGATATTCCATCCCATCTGCATCATGCCCAGTATAAAATCTGAGGAACCACAGGGCAACTTTCTTCAGTGTTCAACGTCTGAGGAGGACCCTGTGGGTTCATCTGCCTTTGATCCTGATACATGTGTACCTGACTCCAGCTCTGGAATCCAGCTCCTGTCCATTATGGAGTCCCGTCTGGGACTTTTCCCTGTGCCTGTTGGTGAAGTACTCATCATCCTGGGAGCTTGATGCTGTTTTGTATATACTGTATACTTTTTCTTTCTTTTTCTTGTTTTGATTTTTTTATTATTATTATTTCATTATTTATTAATATTTTCATTAAAGTAGTTTAGTTTTTTCCTAAACTCATAGATCTCTTCATCTGGAGGCCGTTTCCTCTTGTCCCATGGCCTGTGACTCTTCCTCTCCTCTCTTTTTGGAGGGGGGAAGGAGGGTCCATCTGCCAATTCTGATTGGTCAATCTTAGCCAAAAACCACAACATGCCTTTTTGTAGCTATTAAAAGCAGCCAGTGCTGCCCCCTCTAACACCAAGTCAGGGCCATCTGTTCAGACAAACCCAAGTCCCCTTGAGTGTGTTGTGGGCTGGCCAGGGGTGAGCTTGCACCAGCCTGGGAGGCATTTAGAGCTGGCAGCAGAGCCCTGTGCCCAAGCCAGCATCTTTGAAGCACGAACAAAGGAAGGGCATATGTAGCCACACTCTTAGTCACTGCCCCCGTCAGGTATGAGAAGTTATTCGGAAGGATTTAGTAATGCTCTAATAATCAAAAATAACAGCTAACACAAAAATACTGCTCAGAACCCAATTTCCACTTGTGAGGGGAAAAGGTACTTCTTGTTTCACAAGTCCTGAAAACCCACACATAGTCAGATAGTCTGAACGACAGACCAACTGCACAGAGGAAGCAGAGAAAGTCTCCTTACTAAATAAAAACCTTTACCACCTAATGCTATTTTTTTTTTTAATAAAATGCTTTTGCAAATATCTAACAGTACTATGGAGTATGGTAAAAAGCAGTAATGTTATGATAACTTAAAACCCTTGAAATGGAAGAAAATAGAGCCCAAGTGATTTTATGTATCAGTAGCATGGTGCTTAAGTTGCTCTCTCAATCACAAAAACTGGAAATATTTCAATAAAGACTTTGCATGACCCACTAAAAGAAACACAAGTATTGTGCATGGAAGTGTTCCAAATACACACTAATTGGCAACGACAATTGAAAAGGTTACTGAGACATGATAAAGATCTCAGGGTTTGTGAAAAGAATAAAACCAAGTAACAGATTAATTTTAAATGTGCCTTTTAAAGATGGCACAGTCCACTGAGGAACATGGCAAAACAGTGAAGCCCATTTCACTGCTAAGACATTGATCAAAAATGGACACTCAGAAGCAGGGTGAGAAAAACAAAACCTAAGTCAGGGCAAAGACAAGGCAGGGACACACTGACTTCAAAACGCAAGGCCACTCCCCACCTTCTACCTCTGCATCAAAACCAACACCTATTTTAACTTCACTTCTACAAGAAGACTTCCGAGTAAGCAGCAAGGATTGTGATAACATTTATCTGCATTATAAAGCTTTGAGATTTGCTTTTATTGCCTGTATTATGCTCAAAGCAGAAGAAACCACCAAAAAGAGAGAAAACCCCAGTTCAAAACTTAAGTCAGTCTATGTAAATTCTGTGCAAGGCAGCTGGAGCTGCAGCTTGTATTATCCACTGTACGGCTTTAGTGTAAAGCAGAAACAGGAATGTCTTGGTGGTTACTTAATTCCCCATGCAGTAAAAAAGAATAGAACAATATAAAATTCCTACCATATGCAAAACAAAGCCCTGAGCTGTGAATTTACTGCCCAAAATGTAGTCGTCATGGAAGAGTCCCTGTTGCTGCACAGGCACAGGCTCCAGGAGTTCCTCAATCATTCAGTTACCACGGTGAAGGAGGTCTGTTTGGTCTCATGACTAGAGATGAAGTAATGCAATACGGCTCAGACGGAAACTGGTTTGTTTTTTTTACTGAACTCCCTCAGAGTTGCAGAAAAGAGACATTGTAAAAAGGGATAGGAAGCGCTAACAATGCCGCTCCCTCAGAAACATTTTTCAAAGCTTACCTGATCAGTGTTGGCCAAGAGAGCAATCAGTCCTCTCCGGAGCAAGGAGCTCCGTCATCCTAACTTTCCTTTTTTGGCTTGTTTAGAAATAATAGCTATTGAAAATGAAAGTTAAATTCTGCATCTATTGTCAGAGAAAAACCCGATAATGTGCTCTCTGTTAACCTTGGATAAAATAATTTTTTGGATAAAATTCTAGAATATCCTCCTGAAAATATCTTTATAGTAACTTCAAGATGTGCAGTAAGGAATTAGCATAAGCTCTCTCTGATTCACTCCCAAGCAGGTGGCCTGACCATTTAGCTCAGCCATTTATACTGCTCTAACATTTGAGTGTTAGAACATTGAGTTATATGAACTTATGAAAGTATATTTTGTTCCTATTGTTATTCTTTAACTACAATTAATTAATTTCCATAATGCAAATAGGTTTCTACCTTTTAAATTTCTTCCCTACAATTCTGTTCAAGACACACTTCATCAGAAACCCTTTTAAAAAATCTGTGCACAATCAGGACCATGCATGTACAATTTTGCCTTTTTTTTCCTTTTATTTTTGTCAAAGTGCCCATTTCTAGTTGCAAGTTCCCATGGAACAGCAGCTTTTCTTTCATATACAGAAGGTAAAAACACGTCTAGGGCACTTTGCAGAGCCTACCACTAATACTCCCCCACCCAGAATTCAGATACAAGTAAAGACAAACTGGCCTTTAGGCCACATTTTTTTCTTTTCAGCCTTCTGCATACTCTTTAGTGAAGCAAAAGCTGGTGCACTAGAGAAGCTGCAAGCTGGTGACCAGAAACCTCAGTGGGGGAATGCAAAATAAACCCTCAAATGCAGATTGAGTCTCTCTTCCTGAGCTGACTGAATTAACACAAGTGATCAAAACTAGATGAAAATAACTGCAAACATTTTTCCAGACCCACCTTTCCATGTTTCAGGAAGATGCCAGAGAAAGGCATCACCCTTCACAGGATGTTGATGCTGCTGTGGAAGAAAACGTTCTTAGTGCTTTTATTGCAAATTCCCCAGGTGATCAACAGTGAATCTGCCAATTTCCCTGAAGCCCTTAACTCACTCTTCAAAGAGTTTTACCCTTCTTATTGCTCTCTCTCTTATCACAACACATAAGCCGCTCCCTCCTGCTGCACTGCTATCCCATGCTCTCCTAAATGCTCAGGCTGCAGGGCACCAGGCGGCACCAGGGCTGCTCCAAACAGCCAACAACCAGTAGGGATTAAGTTGTACCCTGACCCAAATCGTGCTGTAGAAGAAAAAACCTTCTCCTCAAGCTTTGCTTGGAACATTTTTAAATGTTGTTGGTTTTGGGGGTTGTTTTTTTGTTTTTGTTTTTTAATATATATCTATATATCTATCTGTCCAAGTACCCTGATTAATTTCGCATTTAATTCACTCTTAAGCAGACAAATACTGGAGAAAACCACCTTGTCCAAGATAAGATAGGTGAGGAGTGGAGAGTTCCAAGGTAACTGCAAAAAGAAGTGTGAGGAATGACGCGTTCCAATTCCTTTTGTAAAGTGAGAAAAGCCATTTAAAAACCTGTCTATTTCATGTTGAGCTTGTATTTGGAAAAGTTTCACATTCAGGAAACAGTGTAACTCAGTGCTGATGCTCACTTTTACAAAGGATTTCGATATTAAGACAGACAAAGGAGGATATGAAGCTTTAGATGGGTTTGAATAAGATGCAGAGTCTAAAACATAGCATGCTGACATGCTGAGTATTTACAAACCAAAAGCCTCATCTATCAAGTCTCTTTGAGGAGGCTATTTGATTGCCATTAGAGCTTTGCTACTGAATTTATATCATAAAATTAGAGCTGGGAGGGACCTCAGTAGGCCACCTTGTCTCTCCCTCGCCTGGAGGCCCGCTGGCCACACGCCAAACGTACCTGTCAGTCCCAACAGCTGCATGTCTAACTTGTGTAAAAATCCTCCCAAGACAGAGATTCCACAGTCTCCTGTGACAGTTGCGTCAGTGCAGAACCAGTCCTGCTGCTAGAAAGTTTTACTTGGTGGTTAACTTAAATCTCCTCTGCTGCCCATTGAACCTGTTACTCCTTATTCTGCTCACACGAACACAGACCAGGTTTATTCTTTTTCTCTCAAAGCTGTCATTTTACATATTTGAATACCACTATCACGTCACCCTTCTTTTCTTCTACAGACAAAACAAATAAAATTTTTCCAACCTTTACACACAGCTCATGTTTTCTAAACCCCTGACCATGGCTGTCCTCCACGTTGTTCTTGGATTACACAGCCCAAAATTCAGGGCTCTGGCTGTAAAGCACAATTACCACGTGCCTTACAGACAACATTCCTGACGGCTCAGCCGGATGTTTGCCCTTTCTGCAATGCATGTAATGTCAGCTCTACATACACTGCCTGACTAAGACTAATCCAGGTCCCTCCCTTAAGTGGCACTGCCTGTGCGTTCATCCCTCCCCTTTCTTTTGTGGCACTCATCAGTCCTCCAGGGAGAGAATTTTGTTCTCATTGAACGGACTACTATTTTCCAAGCTGTTTCTTCAACCCCTCAAGATGACTGAACTCTATTTCTGTCTTATGAAGTGCTTATGGCACCTCCACAGATGGAATCATCATGGCATTCAATAAACACACTTTCTTTTCCATCATCCATGACACTAATAAAAGGATTGATTAATACCAGAGCAAGCACAGACCCTTCCAGAACTGCACATGGTCCCGGGGTTTGACAGCTACACTTAACCGCTTAATTATAGTTGTACCTTCTCTTGGTTTCCCTGCTTACTATGAGCATGTTATGGGAGACAGTGCCAAAATTCTCACTGAACTCCAGAGGTCAAGTTTCTTTAAGGACCTGGCAACAACTACTGTTAGGGTTCTTTCCATACAAATCTTCAAGTTGGCTACAGTTGCCCTTCCTGAAGCCTAACGCTGTTGATTTGCTGTTTTCTCTTCTTCCTTTCCTAAAAAGCACATTCTGTCATTCATGGTCATTCTTCACCAAATTGCCTTCTGTCTTCGACTTGGATAGACTGGATNCTGTTTTGAGACTCCATAATTAATTGCTTGCTGTAGTTCATTCTTAAGCAAGTTGGGAGCAGAGGAGTAATTTTACATGGGTTTATTAATGACAGAAGAAAGTTTCAGCTCCTGGAGGGCTCAAGGCTGGAGGGTTGGTGTCTGCTCCAGCTCTGCTCCTGCTCAGGCATCAGATCACGTGCATCTGCAGAGGGTGATCAGCTGCTCCCAGCTCTGGAGGAATACAGAAGAGTCGAGACATCCTTGAAAAGGGAGCAAGAGTGGTCAGAGCCTGGACTGGGCTGCTCTCTGGGTGGAGTCCCCATCCCTGACTGTGTTTAAGAGTAGATTGGATATGGTGTTGAGGGATATGGTGCAGGGGAGAACTTGTAGAGTAGGGCAGATGGTTGGACTTGATGATCCCAAGGGTCTCTTCCAACCTAAAGGATTCTATGATTCTGTCACCTGTATCAAAACAGAGGTCCCAAGAACTTGCTGGGCAGCCTTGTATTGTCCTGGATTTACTTGCCAGCAGATGACAAGGTAGACAAAACCCCACGTTTCTCATTCTGCACTTTTGGTGAGTGTAGCTGCTCAGAAGCCCTTCTCAAATTTGACCTTCACTTGTGTAACATATTTAAAAATATGGATAGCAATAGTTATTTTTCATGTAAAAATCACTTGCTGTTGAATAACTACTACAGACTTCAAAAACCTATCAAAGAAATGGTAAGAAATGCCAAAACCTGCCTTGTTTGAAAGGGTAAAAAACCCATTTGTGGGATGAAACAGTTACCTTTGGCCACTTTGCTTTGGATTTGACGCTGGTGGTGTTTTTAAACAGCTTTTGGTTTGCTGTGTTTAATGAACAGGGTCTCGTTTGGGTTTATTCTGAATGAAACCAGAAGGTATTTGTTCTGAGCAAAATTACTTTGTTCTTCTACTCTTTACCATGAAGTTGGTCCTGCTTTAGGAGGACCAAACATAAAAGGGAAATGAAAGCAAAATAAATATTTTGCCTGTATGAGACGACTGCACAGTATTAGAGGGAAAAAAGCTACTCTGTATAAAGGCAGCCAATAATAAAACAAGGATCACAAATTTTGAGATAGATGTGTCAAGTGCCTTTTAAGACAGCTATTAGACATGGACCTGAATGTGTATCCTTGTGTTTGTCTATTTTAATAATACCTTTCATCTTGAAGGTCCTGCAAATAATTGGCAAAATAATTAGTGCAGTGACTTCACAAGGAAAAGAAGTGAACTCTGTACGCCCATAGCAATTCATGCAGAGTCCTGCTATTTAGCATGTGTTGTATTGAGATTCACCAGGAGTTTCATGTGTTCCTCTGAAGGATCTGGTCACATTCCCTTCAGTTGCTGTAGGAATGGCCAATAGATACTGATTGTTGAGACAAATTAAAACATGTACAACAACGCACAGGCTGCACCCTTCATTTGCCCTACTTTAGCCAAGAACACACGGCACATATTTGAGCAAGTGGGAATCTGCTGATTTGAAATGGCTTGTTCTGCAGAATAATTTTTTCCATTCTGAAAAGGGCCTTGGTTAGTTCTGAAGATAGTGAGACTGCTCAGGACATAGTCGCTATTACCGTATCACAGATCTGCAACACGCAGCTAAATGCAAACCTGTTTGGCAGATGACCAGAAAAAGCTGCGAGGGAAATGTAATCAGTTGCAGCCACATTGGTTATGATCCCCTTAAATGAACCAGAAATTTGGAACCCTCTGCTGGATGACTGCACTGCAAAGTGGTTGTCAAGGCATCTGGGTACATAGCAGAAGAAGGCTGCGCCCAGGCAGACCATCATGGGAATCTGAAGACAGGATGCAATATAGAAAAAAAAACACACTAGAGCCAGAACTGCTGTCACACAGTTTAACACTGAATTATGTTGAACAAATTCTGCAAAAATCTGTCTTGCTTTGGAGAACTATGCCAAGCACAGCCCACTTCTATAGCAGTCCAACTATCTCACCTTCCTAGAGTCACTTTTTATAACTTGCCAGCTCTCTCTCTTGCTATCAGACTTCAGAGAGCAACCATGGTGGCTGACAGTCCCTGGCCTTCTGGAGGGTGCAAAGACAGAGAGCCTACACCAGTCAATGTGCACCCAAAAGACATTTTTTCCCTGTGAAGAATGGAAGTAAAATGCCTGTTGGAGATAAGGAACTAAAATCAGTTACTCAAATCAATCTGCCACTCATGTCACCAAAAGTTTCCTATGAAGCTGTCATATGGGTTGGATGTGTCAGAGAATCTCTCCAATATCCATGCACCTGCATGGGTTTTTACACAAACATACATATGCATACACACACACACAAAGAAGAGTATCCGACTGAACCTTACCCCAGACAGGTACTGGAAGAGAAATAAAATTAAATGGGTGCTTCTGAGGACCAAGAGAACCAGGCTGTGCAAGGCTTAGTGAGTACCTACCATTGTGTTCCACAGGCAGCGATGACGGCAATGTGGCATCTACCACCAGCACTGCTTTCACAATAAACATGTTTCACAGAAATAGAGATAGAAATGAACAACCAGACTGAGTGCCTGATGGAGCATGCCTTCTGTAGTGAATTAAGTGCCACTCTACGCTTTTCCACCCTGCCAGGAAGCCAAAAGGGGTCAGGCACTCTCATCATCAAGAAACTGAAGGGGATATCTAATGTCCTGTGTGGACAGAGCTCATAATTTAGACCAAAACTGAAAGCAAATAAAATGACCATGAGCACTAATAACAGGATGAAGCAGGGGGGAAGCATTATATAAGTCAGTTTATGTGCACATGCACATCCTTCTGCAACTACATTGGCCATAAAAATTGCTGTTCCATCACAGGGACAGAAACCACTGCCAGGATCTCGAAATATTCTTTTAGACTTCCAAAGAAGTCTGAAGTCCAGCAAATACGATTAAGGGATTGGAATATCTATCATACAAGAGTCTGACACAGCTACAGCTGCTCAGTTCACCCTGGAGAAGAGAAGACTTGGTGAGATCTTTCATAGCGGAGAATAAGAAGATGAAGCCAGGCCCTCATTAGTGATGCCCAGTGGAAAGGAAGCAAGGGCACAGACCAAACCACAGGAAATTCCATTTAAAGATAAGAAAACACTTTTTAAAACTATGAGCTTGGTCAAACCATTGCTGGAGACATTCAACACCTGACTGGACAGTCTTCAGCAACAGGCTGACTGCTCTGAGGGAGGGGCTGGAACTAGACTTCCTACTTCAATCATTCTGTGATTCTCCCAGAAAGAGTAACCCACAGGTTCTGCTGCCCTGAATGAATTAGGAATCAGTTGCTTGCAGCTGTGCTCTTAACCCTTAGCTTTCCTTTACAAATTCTAGCATTTAGGACTGTGAAGAAAGTCTTCCTAAAGTAAAGAGAGGATAACCCACAATCTGAAGTTAGAGGCTTTTGGCAGATGTAAGCCAACAACCACCATAGGAAGGTGTGAATTGTTTTAATTAACTCCATGGGTACATACCTGGGAAGCTACACAAGGGCAATTTAAATGCCAGCATTTCATTGCTGGTCACTTTAGCAGAAATCCCCAGGGCTTGTGCCTTTCACAGTTCCCTAAGGCCTAAGGACATGTTCCAAGGGTGACAGAAGTGCTAACAGTCCCCTACACACAAATCAAACCCTCAAGGTGTCCTTTCATTTCTATGGTGCATTTACAGAGGTCTAAGGGACAGGGTGAGATAAGTTAAAAGTAGGAAGTCTTTGGCAGCAGTCTAAGAGAGACCAAGAAGGAAAACTGCCACTGGCAATTTGTGAAGAGATGGAAACTATCATCAAATTCATTCTAACTTTGTATTCAATTTATTAAAGTCCTAACTTTCTTAAATGACCTAGTTATGACCCAAACTTCAGAGCTGGTTGCTATAGATGGCTGTAGAAGTTTAGTTTGCTGCAGAGCACAGGAGACCAGAATCAAGGACAAATCCTGCTGGAAAATAGTATATATGAATGAGCAAGTTTGCAGGTTGGACAAAAAGAACTCTTGCTATCTACTTTCTAAATGCTTTAAGCCATACAGAATTACAACATTAAGAGGTACATTGAGTTTGAAGCATCATTTAAAAGGGAAGAGGAAAGAAGACACAAGTAAAATACTTAAAGAATGTAGTATTTGTGCAACAAACAGCTTGATTATTTATCATGTTCAAGTTAAAATTCTAAACCCCCAGGAAGTATTTTTCAACTACCATCACAGAAGAAAGTAAACAAGATTAAATGTGGACATAGCCACATCAATCTCACATGAATACTGGAATTTCACACAGCCGAAAGGCACTCCATTGCATTCAGCCTGCTCACATCCCAACATTCCCACAAACTATTAGAAAAAAAAGAGATTAGTTCTCTGCTTCCACTGGTCTGGCTTACTCTGTGGCCACACAAATGTTAGCACTGCTGTGTTGGAGAATGTGCAGAGATGACGCCCAGGAAAGAGGCAGATTTTTCCCTTTAGGTCTATTAAAGTTACAGTGGAATTACTGCTTCAGAGAAAAATAGCATGTAGACAGTAACAGGAGAAATATGTACATCTCCAAAATAGTCCCATAGTTCCACATATATGGGAATCTTTGTTGTATATTACCCTAGTTCAATACACACAAATATGGGATAATGCCACTAATTTCACCATCAATAAAAATACAATTGATAGTATCAAAATCCAAAATTTTTGCACTATGTTTCCAATTTTTTACAGAACTAAGTATCATGCTACTGATTCAGTGTTGGCTTCTGGACATTTCTGAAGAGGAAGAATGGCCTCTCTGTCATCTTACAGGTCAGTAAAGGGTGTGGAAACACACTGAAAGAAAAGCCTCTGATGTATTTTCAAAAAGATACTTGAGGACAGAAGCATTATTGCTTTTATTTCACTGCAATAAAATACTAAAATACAGTGGTAAATTTAGCTCTGGCACCAATGGACAAAATTAAAAACACCAGGACTATTCATGGACTACAACTCCCTAAAACCTACACCCTCAAGTTCCAAAAGTCTATTTTAGCCATGTGAAATTCACTTGCCCTCCAAAAAGTACAGTTTCACAGGAAGTAGTAAACTTTCACAAAAAGATAGATTTATTTAAAAAAGAAAAAAATCCTCTACAGATGAGATTGTTTCAATATTTGGCACCATCAATGTAAATGAAGGAGGATATCAGGTCCTTGGTGAATTGGTGAGGAAATGATGAAATATTATAGCACACATATACATGGAAAATGCAATGTAATCCCAAATCCATGGCTGGAATCTTCACCAGTATTAATGAACTGACTGGAAAAGGAATAGCGAGTATCAGTCATGGGGATTTCATGATGGCAGGTGTGATTTACAGAATGAGTCAGTGCAATAGTTGAAAACTATTAAAGCGCATTAAAGATTGGCTAAGGGTCAGGAACACCAGCACAAGAGCAGGTTTTTAATTTATCAAGTGATCTGGACTGAACTACACAGTCTGACATAAAACTAAACTCTATCAACAGAAGAGTCTTACAAGATAAAAATACCCCTTTAAAGTGACTGTTTGAAATTAAAATATTCATTTCTTCTCCCTACCTTTTGCTAGGCAAAAAAAAAGTAATTTTGCTATTCTTCTAGGGGAAAGCTGAAATTCTTAAGTTGTTTTGGGTATGACTTTATATTAGATATGACTTTTATGCTATGGTGTTTTTTAAGCAAATATGTTTGAGTTATGTAGATGTCAATACTTCTTTATTTGTCTCAATTTTTGAGAAAAAAAAGAGCTTATTTGGACAGCAACAGTAATGCAGAAGAGAGTAATTCAACTACAACTAACCTGGTAGGGTTATTAACACAAAAAAGACCTTAAAAGGCAAGAGAAGTAGTGCCCCAAATCTATTCAATACTTTTGAACTACGGACTAGAGGAAATTACAGATTATCAAGGAGTTACCGTGACTTCTGTGGGGCTGTTGAATACCTTTCTGCCACTTGCTTGAGATTTCATTGTCATTACCTTGGGTACCAGATTTAAAAGCTGATACATGAGAATCACTCCTCCTGCCAATGATACTGCTGCTGATCAGGATTACTTCACCTTTATTTCAGGCCAAATCCGTTGTTATTTATTTAGGGTTTTTGTTCTCACACATCATTCAATATGTCTTTCCTAATTATTTCATACTCCCTGGGGATCTTATATGCCCTACAAAAAGTGCTTTTCCTCTTAAATACCTGATCTTGCTATTTTCTTATAAACTATGAAAAGAAGTGGTTTGTGCTGAAGAGACCACTAAGCAGAAGTCTCAAGGACTGAACTTTGGACAAACTGTACTTAGAAAATTTATTTAGTAGCTTCTGTAGGAAAAAAACCCAGCACTGCTTTAATCATGCAATATCAATATTTTCAGAGTATTAAAGAAATAATCTTGAGAGCTAGAGCAACAAGTGAAACAATTCAAATTGTGAGGTCATATGCCTAGAGATTAGGAACAAGAATTTCTGTTGCATGCTGAAATCATCAGCTGAAATTGTAAAGGAAAAGAAAAACATGTTCCTATTTGATTAGCAAATGAACTGAGAGCCATCGGCATGTTGTAGTTACAGACTGTGATCGATCAGGAGAGGCATTTCCAATATACATATAGAAGAGTGCGTGCCACTCTAAAAGTCATTGGTAAGACCTTCTGTAAAATAGCATATATAGTTCTGACTACTCACATTTGCAGAAATTAATTTCCCTAAACAGAGGCAGAAAAACTCTATGATGTCAGTCAGGAAACTGAAACCCTATTATACTAAAAGAGAGTAACAGACATTGGCTAGCTTAATTTTTCAGTATAAAGACAGGATTAGAGGGATGTAAGATAGCACATCAGATGGTGAACATCACAAGGGAGAAGAATGATCAAAAGTGAAGGACAGCATTGGTGAAACAACAAAAGTGGAACTTGCTGTGAATAAATTCAGGCTGAAAAGAGAGTGGTCCCAGCCCTTCAAAGGAGTGAGCTTCAGAAACAGTGTCCTCATACAAATAATGACAAGAGGTTTAAGATAGATCTTGATAATGAATAAGATTACATAACATTGTTACCCTATTGCAGAAGAGAATTGAATTTGACATGTGATATCTTACTGTCCTATGCTCCTGTCACTTTTCCCAATTCCTCTGCAGCTAAGGTGCCAAGAAGTCTGCAGACAGTAAGTTGGCAGGAATCTGGGGATACAACCATCCGTATTTGTCCTCTCTTGGAAAGAAGCACTATGTACGTGTGGTTCCACCAGGGCCACCTAGACCAGCAGGCAGTGAAGGCTTCCTCATGCCACTCTGCCTGCTTGAGTCAGGCCTGGTCACAGAGAGCAGCAGCTCAGACCCCACGCTTCTTCATCAGTCTCTGCTAGCTGTGGTGACAGTGGTACAGAGTTGTGTTTTTGGATATGGGCACTGCTTAATAAACACCCTTGGCCATTAGCAGTTAATATGCTTGGATTTTAGTTGATGAACTGAAGATGACACTGGACTGGAAATTTCATGATGTTTTCTTACTCTGTTCTTTTCCTACTGTCCTGTATCAGGGATGAGGTAACCCAAACCAGATCTCCAGTGAAGGCACACATACCATGGGACACCACACATGTTTCCACAGCATTTTTCTGTTGCATTCAGTTGGCCTTTACAATGGTTTGTTACTGTTCCTTTATGCTATTCTCTGCAGGGATAAAGTTTCTTCTGAGATATCTGTAGCACTGCATAGACTACTTCTTGCAAGGCTGAAACTAGCAGGAAACCTACCTGTAGATATCCTGCTATTCTTTTACACGAATATCACATTTGTAATTGATTAAAAATTTAATCACATTCCTGGTGCTACTGTGAACCTGCACTTCAGGTCCAAGACCTTTATTATGAAGCTGAGAAAATCAACATATTTGGAACGACAGTGATTCCAAAAATAAAAATGAAGCAGAAACCAGCTTTTTTGATATTCAGTATACATGCTGCTATTACATATCAGAGTATTACAATCACAGAGCAATAGGTATTATAATACACAGACTTATTAAGGGTCTATAAGGCAGAATACAGGGCAGCATAAACATACAAAACCCAGTTCCTCAGAAGCCATTCTGACATCCCAGGAAGTCCTAACCAACTACATACTTTACATCTTTTAAGCAGAAGATTAAACATGGCACCAAAACCCATCCACAGTTTTAGTGGCCTCACTTAGAATTAAGTCTTAGAAAGGATTAAAATTCTTACAGGTTCATCTTGGTATGATGTAAGAGTATTGCTGGTAGAGGCCATGTCCTCTGAGGTATTGAGCCCTGCCTGAGAAGCAGTGAGCATTCTCACCTTTCCTCTGAGTATATGCATATTCCATGTTATGCCAAGGTCAAAACCCAGGATTGAAGTGCTAACCTGGTTTACATTTTAATACTTGAAAGCACTGTACCTGATCTGCTTTTCCTTGGCCTGAGTTACAAATCCACTGCTTCCTTGTAGGCTGTAGCTAGCCTGAACACCCTAGTCCTTATGCTACAAATTTTCCTCTTCTTCCTGCTATGCATATTTACCCTTAGACAACATCTAGCTCTTAACCTCATCTGCCACTTCACAATCTGTCAAATGACTACTCAAGCATTTAAAAAAATGAAGGGTCTGTTAAGTTGTAAATTAAATGACAGTCTACTGCTGAAAATTAGCAGTAACGTGCCCAAAACTTTATTGATTGCTAAGAAAAGGTGAATAACCCCCCCTATAGCTGGCTGTGTAATTACTGACCTTTAGAACCCAAGAGTCATTAATTTAAGAACAGATAGCAGTGAACTAGCAAACGAGTTATTTTTCAACAGAAGAGTAAAGGCACATATCAAGTTTTTGCATGTGTTCAGTGCCACTTTGCATAGTATTGTTACATGAGTGTATTTTCCATTCTAATGCAGAATAAATCCCAAACTACTACATCTCAACAAAAAACGCTTGTCAACTAGTTCAGAGTTTAATCTGTTGTGGACTCTTGTACATGAAAACAGTAGTTTAACTGCTATTAATATAAATGATTCAGTAATATTTAACTTTTTTTTTGTTCTTCTTAATAATAAACACTCATTGTGACAGACAAAATTGCCTTTTGACAAAGCAAACTACATTTTAAGAGCACTGGTCAGGTGGCAGAGAGTGTACAGTAAGAAAAATTTAAAAAGATGTATTAACTGGAAGTAATGGAAGAAAAAAAAAGGTATCTGACCTGGTGCAGATGTCCTTCCATGAAGAGTAGTTTCATTTGGCAGGAGGTCTTTTGAGTTGGAAGTGAATGGTGATTGTCTAAATGTGTCCTCAGAAAAGAAAGGGCTATGAGAAAAAATAAGACATCTTTTTGTAAACAAAACAGCAGTTAACTAAAGTAGTAAATATGATTTTTGACCCTCATATCTCTATATTATAACAAATTCCACCTTGTTAAAAATCCCTGTTTCATTTTTGCAGAACTCATTCCGAACTACATGCGAGACAAGGTGTGGAGAAGAGGCCTGTGAAAAATGAAGTCCTCACAAAAGTCTTTTAACTACACTTCGGTATCTCAGATTTGAAACATCACAATATGATACAGATTATTAAAATAAATGCTTAAAAAAATTGTATTCTACTGCGATATCTGGGGATATCTGGGAAATTTTTAAAACAAATTTTTTTCAAATTTTACTTTAAGATGCTTTAGCTTAAACTTAGCTTAAGTTTAGTAAAAGAATTTAGTTTAAGTTCTCTTTTGACATGGCATTCTATGAATGAAATTAACTCCATAAATTTAATTTTTAAAGCAGGAAACAATTGATATAAGCTAACTGAATGAGTATGAAGTGCAAAAAAAAAAATCAATTACTTGACTCCAAAAAGCATAGCATGCTTTGGTTTTAATGAATGGGCAGTAAAAAGTCAATTTCAAGAGTGAATTGGCATTTCTGTTGCAATATTTTGTTTTTTTCTCAATTAAAGATGGCAACAGAAACAAGAATTCCTTGTCTACAGTACAGACAGACATCAGTGAGGGGTACATAAAAAAGTTCAAACTGAAAAGGAGAGTCTGTCTTGGAAAAACATTTTCTACAGCAGTGTATTCTAACTGCACGCAACTATCAATTTCTTCTAAGCAAAATGAAAATTACATAAAATCTGATCTCTCTCATATGAAGAATCTCTATCAGGTTAGGCTGGTGTATAGTAGATGCTTTAAAGGGGCAGAAAAGGAGGCCAGCTCATTTATACAGCCTGAAGTTATTCAGCAGCAAAATTCAAGAACCTTTCCAGGATAAAGAACGTAGCACAAGGTCTAACAAAGCGTTGCAAGTGGGTAGTCCAGACCCAGAAAGTATGTGCCAGCAGCATCAACCAAGTCAGCCCTATCAGTTCAGAAACCCAAGGAGTCAATGTAAACAATTACTCTTGTGTGTGTTTTCCCTCGTACAGTTTTTCTGCAGAGAGCAA
>VZTM01017880.1:184447-204702 GCA_013400555.1 Jacana jacana | reverse complement strand
TCAGGTAGGAAATATAGGTACCCTTGCCAATTCCTGCCTACTCCTCACCATGGGCTTCTAAGCATTTACCAATTCTAGATACCCCTTACTACATAAGAGCTTTGAATTTTCCCATAGGGACACCTCACTGCTGCTCACATGTATATGAACAACCCGTGGGCTTGTTCCCAGCCACAATACTGTGGAGTGACTATTTCTTTAACAGCATGTGCTATAATTGGATCATGTTTTTAATTCCTGGATAATTTCATTTATTGTATTAATAACATTAATAAATGTTTCATTAGCATTGTCCTACAGTCTGACTTTAAAAAAATCATCTCTAGAAGGCATTGAGATGATACAAATACTAAACTGAAATTTTATTAAAGAGATCCAAGTTTGACAGAAGACTGAATCAAAATCACCTCTT
Source organism: Jacana jacana (assembly GCA_013400555.1). Taxonomy (NCBI): domain Eukaryota; kingdom Metazoa; phylum Chordata; class Aves; order Charadriiformes; family Jacanidae; genus Jacana; species Jacana jacana. The sequence goes on along the minus strand of VZTM01017880.1, from coordinate 204,290 downwards.
CTAACATTGGTCCACGTCTTAAAATCCAGTTGTCAGCCTGTTGTTCCCTCAAGCACTGCAGGTACTATGCAGTTTCTTTTAAGTTTCAAGTTTTGCAGAAAAAAATAGAAAAAAAAATAATTTAAATGATGTGTGAATAGTTGATCAGAGGAGAACAGTCATTTTGGCCTAAAGGCCTTTTGTCTCGTGAGCTCTAAGCAATTAGATCTATAGGTGTAACTTTTTAAATATAGGTTATATTACTCATGAAAATACCTTACATTTGTAATATCAGGTCACATTTGCAGGAGACAGATATATTTGAGTTCACAAGGCAAAATGAAGCAATGCCATTTACACTTGAGCCTTGCAGATAGCAATGTACTTACCTGGCTGTAGTTCTGATGGCGTTATCTTTATTGTGGTTGTGCTCTTTGCTCACCTTTTCTGCAGAGGAACATACATGGGGGTTTTGTGATTAGCATATACCATATTTTCCCTATCAGGTTTTATTCAGCAGAACTATTTTAATGCTTTCTGATAACAGCATAATCCAGAGTAATTTAGGGTAATTGGTTACAGCATGATTAGAGAATGGGCATGACTTTATTTAAACATCTATCAAATTTTTTCAGCTTCCTATGTCAGTGTTAGCGCTCCATGCAAAGCGTCCAGTACAAGCATTCATTAAACACAGCGCTGATATCACTGCCTTTATGTAACAGCTGAGGTTCACCTTCATTGTCAAGAGAAATGGACAGTGCAGTCCCAGGAGCACTGGATGCTGCAGTCACTGGCCACTTATGCCCATAACTGCCATCTATAGGTTCCCCTACACTCCACGGCTTGGATCAACCAGTTGTCACAAATTATTTAATTAGCTTTCAAAAAATACAGGAGTTGAACTCTGGCTTTTCCAATTCAGTTCAAATATTGTGAACCTGACCCGACTGTCACAGTGCTCTAAAGCATATGCTAACTACGGGGGACATTTGGCAAGGCTTTTGCATCCAAATGTGAGGGTAGAAGGGCTCTAACTCCTATGATTTTTCAGCCTTAGCAACCTCACACTTTCGTAGCACCTTAATGGCTATACACAATCTCTTTCTGTTCTGTAAATCCAACTATTGACTTTTTCCACTGCTTTTACCTGATAACTGGAAGAGCAGCTCGGAGGCCATCTTCACTGATATATCTTGGCTGAATAAATTTCTTTCTGGGAGTACACGACCTTCTGGTGCCTTCTGTATGTGTTCACTAACGTCTCGCCCTAATAAAGTGCTGTAGCCAACATTTTGGCTGGGTTGGCTGGGTGACACTGAGGCCTGCGAATCATGAATGTCAACTTCCATTGGTTCTTCCTTTATCTTTACCATCTGGGTTTCCTTGTAACTCTCAGCTGCATTTATTTAAAAAAATAAACAACCGCCACAATTACTTAATTAGGCTACAATTTTTCAGAGTACTCAAGGCAGGAATCACAATTACAAAGTTATAATTTGTATACTGTATCACTGCAAGTGGTAGGAGAAGCAAGCAGCTGACTGCTACAGTATTCTTCTGGGGGTTATATAAATAGCAGCAATCTCTGGAAAACAGTTTTTCAAACTAGAGAGCAGAAAACAGTTGCATATTTGTAAATATGACAGTTACATCACTTTCTGTGAATACTGGGTGATCACACATCAATTAGCAAAGCTTTGTTTTTATTTATTAAATGAAGTTGCAGCTACACACCAGCTCTTCAAAAATGGGCACTGAGGACCTCTCATAAACCCTAAATTCCTCCTTAGCAGCAGAAGTACCAGCACAGACAGTCAGAAATATTGGTATGGGGAGGAGTGGAGGAAGACACCTCATCTGCTCCTCTTCTGGTCTCTTTTTCTTTTATGGAAAATTCCAGGCAACTACATGAGGAACTGTTTTGTTATATCTGCATATGCTTTCAAGATGAGAGTAGTATTCTGGGGCCCATGCTTTTCTGAAGTCTGATTCTGTAACAAGTGTAGCTATTTCCTCACATGTTACAAGATCCAATAAACGTAAAGACCAGTTTCTATATGTATCCTTGCCTGCTTGCCTTCCTCTCCAGTGTCCTAGGTCCAGCCAACAAAACCATAGTCTAGAGGGCAATTTATAGTTTGCTTTCTACACTTGAGATTCCCTGGGTGTTGCTGAATGTTCTGGGTTTGGCTGCAAGGTAAGTGATGACTTTTTCCTTCAGAATAAAAACTCTGAAATCTCAAAATCAAGACCCCAAGGTGATTCACCTACCACACCCCAAATACAAATACAAATACAGCCCTTTCGATTCAGACTTTGTGCTATGAAATTAGAAGTTGAAGACCTGTAGAATTTATTCTTAATCTGGTTTCAGAGAAAGAATGAGTTTTAAAAACTATTTTCATTCAGAGTGCACTTGAAAGGACATTGGTATATAATGGCAGATCTGTCCAACCAGGTGTTGCCTCTGCTGGGATGCTGACCAGACACTCTGGAAACAGGTAGCCTAAGACAGGCAATATGCCTGGGAGAATCAAGAAAATAAACAAATGCTTGGACACAGTTAAATACCAGACGGACCATCCAAGTAAGGAATAATTCCAACAAAAAAACGTACACGAGTTTTATTAATCTTGTCTAAATGAGTACATGTACTTCTGGTACTAGCCAAGATACTGCAAACCTTAAGGAAAATCTGCTTCTGTTTACTAATGATTAGCACATGCCCTAAATTGTTGCCTATGTAACCCCCACCACTGGATACAAGAGAAAGCATGAGTTTGAATTGCTCAGACTTCATGAGCCAAAGGAGGAAAAGGCAGCTCTAGCACTCAGCAAAAGAGGCCATGGCAGAGGGTAGGGACGAGCACACACCAGCACACAGAGCCAGAGAAGCAGAGGGCTAAGATGCCGAGTAGATTAGGACCTCAGAGGAGAGAGCAGTCTGGCCCTTCTCCAGGCTGGGGGGACATGATTAGATCTATGACCATGGGCCAGCATGTTAACTGGTGCGGACAGGGACTGCCTCCTGATAGCATCAGGTCACTGATGGACGTGGTCTGCACAATGAGTTTCCTCACGTGGAAGTTCCTTTGTCATCTGTCAAATTTTACTACTTAGAAGGCTCTGATATTAAAAAATAATGAAATAAATATCAGTTAATAAGAAAAAGCCCAAGCACAATCAGTTTTTTTTATTAACACTGGGTCAGAGAGAAGAATGAGGGAGGGGTGGGAATCCACTAATTTCACTTGAGAAATTTATTTGTTGCTTCTCTCTCCACTTTCCTGTATCTCACATATGATTGTGTCAGCCTCACAGATTTTATTCCAATTGTAAATGTTTCAAACACCACAATGAATCTCAGAGGCACCAAAACATGGTTTGGTCATCCCTGATAACATCCTTAAGCTAGTCAGCTGGTTGGTGTTGTCTTAGTTTCTGGCCAAAGATGGCCAGAATCTCTTTAGCATGAAGGCATATGCATTCCACCTACAAATTTAACTGATGTGTGTCACCAAGTCCTTCTTTGTTCCCTGGTTTCTCCCTCTCCCCACATTCCTGTTGTTATTAAGTGGAGAAAAAGTAGCTTTACAGCCTACAGCTCTTAAAAAAAAAATTAAAAAAGAATTAAATCGAAGCCAGGAGATAAAAGCCACTTGGGTATGTTCCAGGAGTGATTTACATGAAGTGCTTTCAATCTTTTCTTATGACATTTCTTGACCTTTAAAAGAAATGTATAAACATCGCTAAAAATCTTTACCATCTATGATCCAGCAGATACGTTTCAGACTTCGGAATTTTTCATAGTGAATTCTCAACTGAAGACAAATTAGAAATATCATATAGTGCCCTTTTTGTCCTGTTGAGCAGATGATTTTTTTTTGTTAAAGCTTCCATTTAGCCTCTTATTATAAAACCACAGAACACTGCATCTGTGTTGAAAGTGTAAAAATAGCATGCTGTGCATTGAAAGTGAACACAGACCAGCAAAGGAACGCATCAGGTAACACTGTCAATCAAAAGCTCAGGTAACTCCGCAAACAAATGAGTTCTTCAGATGTCTGACAGCCTGAGCTCTGCACCCAGCTGCCAAATTTAGGTGCAGGGTCAAGCTGACCTCTGCTGCTCTCTGCTTTGAAAATATTCTTTCTATTTCTGTTCCTGCTCCACACAGTTTAATTCCTGTCCTGCAAATGCTTTTGAATCAGACAAACTGATATGACCCCAACTAAGTCAAGAGCCAAGCAACACTGATGACCTTCTCTCCCCTCACAGTCAGCTAGCACTCAAACTGCCCAAACTACATTTACATATGTGATCATTTCCTTTGACCTTTATCCCCCCAGCTGCACCCTTTTGATCTGACAGAATGTCCCGGCCAAATGTGAATCCTGTCATACTCTGGTTCCTAAAAGCAAACACACACAGAAGGCTGAAGGAGGATCTCCATGATAATTTTACAAGAGTTAACAAAATGAAAACAGTCAGTCTGTCCCATGAGCAGCAACCACAGACACACAACCCAGCTGCGCTAGACCTTGTGCCGGTGCAAGACTGTAATTAAGGCTATACCAATACCCGTCGCACCATACAGGCAGTCAAAAGGTGACTTCTCAAAGATTATTTTCCTTTCTGTGCTACAGACAGTTCATTTGTGCAGTAAGGTGATACCCCTGATTTCCTTACATAGGTATCTCATGTGGTCATAGCACAGGCTAAAGTTTTTCAAGTCAAGGACTGGTACACTGAAAGGTCACCTGGTTCACATAATTAAAATCATTGCAGTTTTGGCTATTTTCCACTTTTACATTTCTCCTTGACTATATGGTCTAGCTAAATAAACTGCAATGTATCCAAATACAAAGTAAGTATATCAGAGGCATTTTCTTCGTTTTGTTCTTTGTAACAGTACAAACACCTAGTCCCTGGCAGCAGGGGTTTTAGAATCGAGTAGCTTTAACGCATCCAGACTGTGATATCCTAAACATGGTCTGTTACTCATTCAAAACTAACCTGGATGAAGCTCAGAGCACCAGCACAGCAGCAAACTTTGCTCATGTAGCAGAAGATGAACTAAATCACCTAATACTCCTTTTTCTACTGTTAATTTTGAAAAGCAGGTAACAAAATAAAATTACTGCATACGTGGAAGTACTGTTACCAAGCCACAGAGATGCTGGTTTTTTACAGAGCACTATAACTTTTAATCAACTCACCTATAAAAGCCTCAATGAGCTTCATCCAATTCACATCGAGCAAGACAATTTTCCACATTAGATATGAAAAATGCAGTACTGGACAGGCTTTTTCCAGGAGGAAGTAATTTCTTCCACCACTTTCAAGTTCTCTGGCATTCACAAGTGCAAGGAATTGCAAAGTAGCGGTACTTGCTAAAAAAAAAAAACCCAAACACAACAGAAACATAGAACCTGTGCTCCCTAAAAGCTGTTGACAACTCTCTAAGGTAGAAAGGGAAGGGATGGAGAAGCTAGAGTCAGGCTTCTCTCGTAAGTGCACAGTGATAGTATAAGAGTAGTCAGACAAGTTACATCATGGGAAATTCTGTTTATATATACAGAAAAAAACCCAATCACTGTCAGGATGGTGAAATACTGCCACACATTGTTGAAAGCGGCTGGGTTCTTCATTCCTAGACATATTCAAAACCTAAAAGGACCCTCAACAGCCTCAACAGTTGGACCTGCTTTGAGCAAAGATTTGGATTAGATGAACCCTGGAGGTCCCCTCCAAACTAAATCATTCCATGAATCATGAGCACTAGGTCAGATCAGCTGCAGGTTTCTCACTGAATTTGCAAAAGCTCCAAGCAAGGGAAAGCTACAGCATCCTTGGGTAACTCTTGTTCTAGCGCTGCACTAGAAATTTTTTGTCATGTCCACTCTGAACCTTCCAAGCTGCAGCTGGTAGCTGTTGCCCCATTTTTTTTACCATCTGTCACTACAGAGAAGAGTTTGACTCAACTGCTTTTCTAAATTTCTTTCAAGTAGTTGCTGGCTGCAATTAGATCTGCCTTCAGTCCCCCTTTGCCAGACTAAACAGGCCTAGTTCCCTCAATGGCTTCTTGTAGTTCATGAGCCCTAGACCCTTAATCAGGTCTGCTGCCTTCCACTAGACTGTCTACTAATTCTCAGCAGCCTTTTTGAACTGGGGAGCCCCAAAATGGTACATAATTCCACAAAGCAGGAAGTAGAAAGGTTAAGGACCATCAGGGAATTGGAGAGAGTGAGAGAGAGAGACTGGTAGAACTAAGCTCTGCCATCCCCGAGACAGAAACAGCCACTGTAAAAACTCAAGATCAATGGGACTGTGTATCCTCCCACCACTAGGTTGAAGGCAGTAGCTTAACGGAAAGGAGAGAATGGAGGCAAGTTCACACTCACGGTGGCAGGCAAATGCCTTCCTTGCCCACCTCACCTACCTATAGGTGTCTCTATACAACAGATATGAGGGTCTAAATATGGAATGCTAGTATGCATGGATGATGTGGATGATAGTCCATCTATACCAGAGGTGTTGCCAAGGTCAGAAAGCTTATAGTTATAGGCAACTAACTCTCTTCTGAGGGGAACAAAGGGCCCAAAATGCCAAACAGACCCTTCCTCTTAGGGAAATCTGCTCTCTCCTTGGGGCCTGTGTTAAGGACATTACTAGGACACTTCCTAGCCTGGTACGAATCTTGGACTATTACTCATTGCTGCTATTCCATGTGGGTGGTGATGAAGCCACAACACATAGTCCAAGGGCAATAAAAAGAGACTTCAGGGCCCTGGGACGCTTGTTAAGGGAATCTAGAGCACACGTAACTTTTTTCTCTCTCTTTCCAGTTGTGGGCAGCGACACTGGAACTGACAGGCAGACCCAGTCTATTAATACATGGCTCTGTGGCTGACGTCACCCACCACAGTTCTGGGTTTTTCAATAGTGGAGTGGCCTACACAGCACCAGGCAGATGGGATTCACCTTTCTCAAAAGAAGAAGAGGGTCTTTGCTCACAAGGTAGCGGGGTTCATTGACAGAGCTTTAAACTAGACTTGAAGCGAAACAGAAGATAATATCAGGCTTGCCTGTGACAAGCTATGGAATGACACACCAAGGTTGGAGGGATGGAGTGCTACCGAGGGCCCTCTGAAGTGTGCTCGCTACACTCCAGCTCACTTGAAGTCTTACAGAGATAAGCCAGGGGTTCCTGAAGTAATAGGAGCCAAGAAGGAAACACGGCCAATAGCCCAGCTAAAGTGCCTCTACACCAATGCACACAGCATGGGCAGCAAACAGGAAGAGATGGAAGCCACTGTGCTGCTAGAAAGCTACAACCTAGTTGCTGTTAGTGAAGCTTGGTGGGGACAGGGATAAATTAATTAATAAATTAAGCACAGTTTATTGATGGCAACAGGCTGTTCAGAAGGGACAGGCGAGTAAGGAGGTGTTGCCTTCTATATCGAGAAATATATAGAATGTGAAAAGCTGTCTCTGAAGAATAGCCACAAATAGGTTAACACATACATAAAAAAAAGCAGCACGGTGAGCTGTAGGCAATCCAGGAGACTCCTGGAATGCATACAGGATAACTTCTTAAACCAGTTAACGGACACCCCTACCAGAGGGGACGTGATACTGGGCCTGATGGTTACCAAAGGAAGTGAACTAATCAGTGACATCAAGACTGGAGGCAGCCTGGGCTGCAGTGATCACACACTGGTAGAGTTCGCAATCATAAGGGATATAAATCAGGACACTAAATTTTAGGAAAGAAAATTCCAGCTCTTCAAGAAGTTTGTCAAAAGGACCCCCTGTGGAAGTGCCCTCAGGGACAGGGAGCAGAACAGAGCTGGCAGCACAGCAAGGATTCTTTCCATAGAGCACAAAAGCTCTTCATCCACAGCTGTAAGAAATCAGGAAAGGAAGGCAACAGACCAGCATGGATGCGTTGAGACCAGCTGGTCCAGCCAAAGGGCAACAAGGAAACACACAGGTAGGGGTAGCAGCGACAGGTATCCTGGGAAGAACACAGAGACACTGACTGGTTGTGCAGGGATGGGGTCAGGAAGGCCAAGGTATGGCTGGAGCTGAACTTGGCAAGGGATACACGGGATAATAAGAAAGGCTTCTACATGTATGTCAACAAGAAAAGGAAGGCCAAAGAAACCATATCCTCCCTGATGAACACAATTCACAAACTGATAGCAGCAGATGATGAGAAGGCTGAGGTACTAAACAACACTTTTGCCTTCGTCTTCACTGACAACCTCTCTTCACACACCTCTCGAGTGCATGGACAGGGATTAGGGGAGCTAAGTCCCTCCCACTGTAAGAGAATATCCGGTTCATGATCACTTGAAGAACCTAAACATACATAAATCTATGGAACCTGATGAGATGCATCCCAGAGTCCTGAGGGAACTGGCTGATGCAGTTGCCATACCTTTCTCCAGGATATTTGAAAAGTCATGTCAGTCAGGTAAAGTCTCTGGTGACTGGAAAAAGGGAAACATTGCACCCATTTTTCAACAGGGTAGAAGAGAGGACACTGGGAACTACCAACCTGTCAGCCTCACCTCTATGCCTGGGAAAATAATGCAATAGATCCTTCTAGCAGGTATGCTAAGGCATGGAAAGGACAGGAAGGTGATTTGAGACAGCTAACATGGCTTCATTGAGGGGAAGTCATGACTGACCAACCTAGTGGCATTCTACAATGGAGTAAATACATCAGTGGACAAGGGAAGAGCTATGGATGTCATCTATGTGGACTTCTGTAAGGCCTCTGACACAGCGTTCCACAACATCCTTCTCTCTAATTTGCAAAGATATGGATTTGATTGGTGTACTGGTCAGTGAATGAGAAATTGGTTGGTTGGTTGCACTCATCCAGTGCATGCTAGTGGTCAATGGCTCAATGTCCAATGGAGATGGGTAACAAGTGGTGTCCCTCGGGGGTCTGTACTGGGACCAGTACTGTTCAGTGTCTTCATCAGTGACAGACAGTGGGACCAAGTGCATGCTCAGGAAGTTTGCAGACAACATCAAGCTCAGTGGTGCAGTTCACACATCTGAGGAATGAGATGCCATCCAGAGGGACCCGTACAAGCTCAAAAAGTGGGCTTGTGTGAACCTCATGAGGTTTAATGAGGCCAAGTTCAAGGTCCTGCACCTGGGTCAGAGGAATCCCCAGTATCAATACAGACTAGGGGATAAAAGGCTTGAGATCAGCCCTGCCAAGAAGGACCTGGGAGGTATCAGGGGAAGAAAAGCTGCATGTGAGCCGACTAACGTCCACTTGCAGCCCAGAAAGTCAATCATATCCTAGGCTGCATCTAAAGAAGTGTGGCCAGCAGGCTGAAGGACGTAATTCTGCACCTCTACTCCACTCTGGTGAGACCCCACCTGAATATCCTGTCCAGTTCTGGAGTCCTCAGCACAGGAAAGACACAGATCTGTTGGAGGGGGTCCGGAGGAGGCCATAAAAATGATCAGAAGGCTGGAGCACCTCTCCTCCGAGGAAAGGCTAAGAGTTGGAGTTGGTTCAGCAAGGAGAAGGCTCTGGGGAGACCTTATAGTAACCTTCCAGTACTTAAAGGGGGCTTATAAGAAAGATGGGGACAAACTTTTTCACAGGGCCTGTTGCAACAGAACAAGATGTAATGGTTTTAAACTAAAAGAAGTTAGATTTAGACTAGATAGAAGGAATAATTTTTTTACAATGAGGATGGTGAAATACTGGGCCCAGAGAGGTGGTAAACGCCCCATCCCTGGAAACATTCCAGGTCAGGCTGGATGGGGCTCTGAGCAACTTGATCTTGTTGAATATGTTCCTGCTCATTGCAGGTGGGTTGGATTAGATGACCTTCCAACCCAAGCTATTCTCTGTCATTCTATGCAGCACTCACCTGCTCTAGAGGGGACACACTGAATAAGCTCTTCTAACTCAGCACAGTTTGCTCTTCACTTTATTTATGATGGAAGTCAAAATCAAGTGCACTGATTTAATAAAACACACCAGTCAGGTAGTAAATATTGCTTTTGCTGACACAATGCTGTCCAATTACTTTCCCTTGCTGAAATCAAATGAATCCTTGTTAAATCGTTCATGCTTCTTCCCACTATTTTATTTAAAATTTTATCCCACAAGTAAAATTCTAAGTTGCTCATATTTGCTGAAATGCCCATCAGCTTTGCAAATCAACTTTATGAATCAACTTAGAAAAGAAAGCCTTTCCCATATGTCTCATAAATTGGATTCATGTACTAGTTTTCACAATCAAGTAGACGGGGGTAACTAGTGGGTCAACTTGTACTGATTTCAAAAGCTTTCAGTATGAAGAATTGGGCATTTTATTATGCTAATTGTTCTGATTTGCTAGAAATAAACATGCCCTAAACCAGCTTAAATAAAACCTCAGAGGTAGGGAACAGTTGGCGAGCCCTGAAGGTTCTGCTGCAGAGACAACAAGTAACATCTGACGTTCCCTAGGGCACTGTGCTTGCTGCTTTATTTTGCTAGTACTTTTTTCAAACTGCCATTTTATATAAGACAATGTCAATGGGCCTTGAATCAACATAACAGGATCCTGCATTATAATAAATATATCACAAAAAGGCTCATACTTGTTAAAGTGAAACCTCTCAACTTCCACGTTATAGAATTTTGCAACTACAGGCTTAGTTCCATAAAAATGCAAGACAACAACAACAAAAAAGGAGTTAATTAAAGAAATAGACTAATTTGAGTTGTAAGATGCACCTGCTGCTCCTTCCATTGTGGTGCTTACCTGAAAGACCCTACTTGCAGAACACAGCCAACCCCTCAAAACATAGATCAAGAAGAATTTAATAAAAAGTCTACAAGTGCAGTGAATTGTTATTATTTTACAACATATCCCCATCTATGCAATTCTCCTTAGTTCAAGAAAATTCTATTCGAGCACTCCTGCAGCCAGCTGTCCCTTTGCAGAGAGCCTGGCTTCCATTCTCCTGCCTTTCCAAAGGCAAGGAGGGACTGCAAGAGGCTGGCATTCCAAAGGCAAGGGGGACTGCAAGAGGCCCTTCTGCAAACGCTGTGCCTCCACAATCTCCTGACACTTGGAAAAAAATGGAATTGTCATGCCTGCTTTCCATAGCTTTGTGGCCACTCCTACCTGGCTGAACATCATCAAGGTATAGCAGGAAAGCAAAGGATCAGGGGGGTTATTTAAACTCTTTAGTGACAATTCCAAAAACAAACAAAAAAAACCCCAACCCAACAAAACAACCCAACAGTCAAAAAACCAAAACCAAAGTCCAGAACACAAAAAGAAGCATGTTTGAACCACAAACATTAGTATTTCTTATTATTCAAAATTATCTTTTAAATTAACATGGTTTTCATTAAAAAATCAAGATTACCCTGACATGAAAAAAAAGGAAGATTAATTGCAATAACTTAAAGGTACAGTATAGCATCTACAGAACTAAAAGCTATAGTCTGTTAAAAATTACTTGTTTTTCTATTATTTCTGTTGTTTTGTGGTTTTTTGTTTGGTTGGTTTTGGTTTGGTTTTGGTTTTTTGTTGTTGATGGTTTTTGTTTTAAGATCAGGGTGGGGATGATTCGACTTTGCAGACTTTCATACTTCCAAGTTTAAGCTTTTGTGAATGGGCAGTATAGTTTCACGTTTTTCCTGCTTTTCAGTTTAGGCGTTAAAAGCTGTCATGAAACTTGGCAAACACCATCAATAGGTAAGAATCCATTACTAGCTGAGTTCTTTTGGGATTATGTTATTATGCAGATGTCATGGAAAAGCCTGTTAAACTGAATGAATATACCACGGCCTGATACAAACTTCATGTAATACAAAACTGGCAGGAGAATCTTGAAAAAAAAAAAAAAATCTGGAACCTGACACATTGCAATAATAAATCTAGATATCTAGAAACTTCCATCTTTTCCCCATACTGTAATTAAAACACAGTTTCACTCTAACTTGTTGGTTTCTGTTGGTTAAAAAAATAAAATAAAAAAAAACCCAAACAGTAAAAAACACTTGGCTAGCAGTAGGATTAAATTTGGTGATGTGACTTGCTATGGCTTGCCATCTCCCTGTTTCCCATCAAGAGAAAGTCTTATTTTGGGTCATATACTTCTATGCCTTTTCTAGGACTCTACAGAAGCACCTACTGCTGCCCAGAGCTTTCTAATGAACTCTTTAGAGACCAAGGAACAAAAGACTTCCCTGCATTTTTACTCCTCTGCCCATGATCAAGGTTCTCTTGGCAGGGATGAAAGCACTCGTGACAGTTCCCCCGCAATCTACATATGGAGACTCTTACAAGGTCCCGACAACAGCTGTCTCCACAGCCAGCAGCCTAGCTCCAGACAAGCGCTCCCCAGAAGAGTCCACCAAGTTATGAAAAAGAAATATACAGGAACTTTAGGTTTCTGTCCCTCACCTCACCCAAAGAGTGTAGTAATGTACTTTTTCTTCACCATAGTAACAATAAACCAAAAGACTGACAATGCAACCCACTAAAGTGGGAGAGGTTTTGTGAGTGCTAAGAATAATAGCTTACTAGCCATGAACTCCTGTTTGTTGTCAATTCGTGTTGCTGATGACAGCCAAGCGTAAAGCCACTCAAGCCGGTAGATGAGGTAAATCTGACACCAGCTGTCCAGCCACACATGCATAGATAGCACTCCTAATTAGCAAACTTTTTAAACTGATACTGTTATTTAGTTCCTCTGGAAGTCTGTACTGTTGCCACTGGGACAGTTTTGGTATGAGCTAATTTAAAGACTTCTCAGATGGTCCTACACCTCACTGTGCCCTAAAGCATGATATGCCATTTTTGGTTTGGGAGTAGCATTGAGGTGTTCTGGCCTTCATCATATGCTAGAATTGCACTAGCATTCTCTCTTCTTTTTCTTCTTTCTAAATAGAGCTTCCAATCTACGTGATACCAGTTAAATGTAAGATATAGTGTCAAAAAAACCCTACAAGGCACAAAATAGGAAATTAACATAAGCATTTTTGAGTAGATAAAGACTTAATAAAAAAAAGGTGGGAAAATAACCCCAAAACCAAACACTCAGAATTACCAGTTGTGCTGAAAGAGAAATTGTCATAAGTAGGTGATAATAAATGGAGTTGATTAAGAAAGCTTTTGGAATGAATTGTATACAACGTGTTACTTCATGACCTTGGCGCAAAAAGTAAGTGTGCGCTAATTGCATCTGCTGATAACCCAAAATTATGACACTTTGTTGGTACTGAGGAATTGGTATATTACAAGAAGCACTGTGTGACCTGAGGATTGAAGTACAAAAAAAAAAATAAATCCAAAGTAACTGAGTAGCACAAAGGTCATGCATTTGCTAGTGATAACAAGGATATGTGCAATACACGGGGAATTGATCCACTGAAAAGAAAAGAGAGAGGAGGAAAACAACCTGAGTTACTACTGAAATGCAGAATGACTACATTTCACAAATAAGATATAGCTGATATAAAGGCAAATGTGATTCAGACAACATTTCTAGGAAAGTCGGGGACATACTAATGTCATAGTTCAAGGCACCAGGGTAACATATTACTTATAAAATGCCAGTATCTGGAACAGGTTTTATACACCTCCAGCTATGCATTCATTTTTGTACAAGGCAAAACGCTGAATGCTCCTGAAAGATAATACATGTCCAAAATATATCAGCAACATGACTGTTTCAACAGAAAATGAGTTTTTAGATGCAAACATTAGCACGTAAATGCAAAGATTTATTTTAAATTTCAGTCTCCTCTGAAACCTACCTAATTTACAAGACTGAGTGTATATAACTGACCAGACTTCACTGGGTGCACAACTTCACTAAACATTTTGAGAAATAAATTAGCTATTCTATTAAAGAAAACTGGTAAGAATGCAGAAAACTGGTTCGGGTGTAGGTAAAATACATTACTTCCATTTCTTGCAAGTGATTTTGTGTAATATTTAATAGAAATTTAAAATCTTGCAGGGATGGCACCCTTCCAGACAGAGATGAGAGCAACTTGCCTCCTGAAGTCCGTTTGCTTACCACTGGATCTACTCTCAGTAAAGGTTAGTAATGGACAGAATTTACAGCTCGCCTTTGTACATTCATATAAATCATAGCAGTCATTTTATGTTCTTCTGTAAAACGTAGGTTGAAAGTCTCCAACTTTGCCTGTTGACCCCCAAAGACCATTTCCTCCAAATGGGCACTTCATTTATTTTTAAATAGCAGATCAGTTGTTAGGAACTTTTGTTGTGACTTTCCAGATGGAAATGCATTCTGCCTAGACACAACCAAGCAACATTAGCCTTCTCAGCTTGAATAATCCTTTGGAAGAAGGGTGACTAGGTATCAAGTGACTAGGTATCAAGTTTATGAGCTGTGAAGAGGAAGATCTGAATCCAAGCAGAATGCAGGGGAGAAAAAAATTATATAAAAGGGCATAGCATCTCCAGATAAAGTCCAACTCCACCAAAGTAATATGCAGGGTAAAGGTCTGATCTTCAACACTGGTTGTGTGCTGCTAGAAGCATGCAGGTGTCCTCAAAGCTTTTTAACTTAACAAGAAAGGAGAGCGCCTTATGTAATGGAACTAATGTAGATAGCTGCATGTGATTTTCTCATTTCCTCTACCTCTACAATGACAACTAGTTAAGTGTTCTGTCAATGTTCTATGATGGTAAAACATGCTTATTCTTCTAACTTTTTCTAGCTTTAGTGAAGTTTCTGAGCGGCTGACAAGTCCCCCCTTATAGGGGCTGGTGATGTGTCCTAAGTCTCTCTTACAGTATGCACAAGCCCAAACTAGGCTCCAGAGCTGGAACAGCCTTCCACTACACTGTACAAGCTCAGCTGAGAGCTAGCAACACAGTATCTCTGTTTGGGAAAAGAGATTTCCCAGTGAAAAATATAAACCAGTGTATCCTTCACATGAAAGGAGACAGCAAGGTCCGTGCCCGGATCGCAAGAGGCTCCCATGAGGCTGCAACAATCGCCAGTATTATTGCTCAGGGGATAACAGAAGCACATATGTCAGTAATGCAGAAAGCAAAATACTCCTATGCCAGAAATCCCTTGCTGAATTTGTATGCAGTGCAGATTTTGGTAGTCAGTATTACAGAGAAGAAAGTGAAAATAACAACACAAGGCTGTGATCTGCTCAGTCTTTACCGAGAATATATAGACCCCGGAAGAACCCGACTTAAACCCAATTATATATCAAATCTAATAAGGGCACTTGACTGAAGATTTCCAACAGACAGTAGAACATCCAGACATACTCCTTACTTTCCATATTTTTTTTTTCCTTTTTCTAGTACCAGGAAAAAGAGGGAAGTCTTTGCTTGTTTTCACTTTATTCTGAAGAAGTGGATTAATTAAATTCTAATCACCAAAACCAGATTGCAGAATTGCTTAAGATAAGTTGGGAAGTCAATACAGAGTACTCAACCAGATAAAGCAAAAGTTAAAAAAACCCCAACCAACACTGAAGGGGCTATTGATCTTAGATAGTCCTCTTATATTTCTCCTACATTAATCTGTATCTTAGTGCTTCCCTCCTTTACAGTTTCTGCCTTAGACGTTAATTCAGGAAAGTGCAGGTAGAAAAAAAGCCTGTGATAAACTTGGTATAACCCCACCCACTGGCTGATTCAGGAATACCAACTGCAACAATACCGACAAGAGTAAATCCTAGAGTATCTAATCCATGCATTAACCAAAAAGACCACTATCAGCAAAAGTTGCTCAATCACTAAAAGATCATATGAGAAACGTTAAACTAGTGTATTTCTTACAACCTTTAAAGACCAGCAGTTCCCAAGAGAAGTGACTGAGGACTCAACCAAGATTTTATGTAAGCTTGCACTTACATTAACAGATATTTAAGGTACAAATATTCTAATGCAATAGTTTGTAGTAAAACTATTTAAACACAGACTACTAGCACTGAATTCAAGATTCAAAACCAAGAACCCTAGTGTCTCTGCAGCACTTGAGAAATCATTAGCTCTGGGGCTCTTTCTTTGGGAAGAGTTAGATAAATTTATACACAGCAAGAAAATAAATTCACAGGTTAACATTCATTAGGTTGTAAAGTCCTGCTACCACAACACCATACTCGAACCAGTTACCAGCAGCAACAGTGCACTGTATCAATAACCTTATGTTTCATATTTGTGAGTCTGTGAAAAATTGGGAAACTTCTGCTCTGCTCAATTGTTGTACCCAGGAAGCACATTTTGCAGAATGAACACAGAAGGCTTGCAAATCAATTATTCAAAATTCTTCTGCAAATTAAAGTGTATAAGCATAAATAGGAAGAATTGATTACACACTAGAACTTACTGGGGAGATCCTAGTCAGTTAAAGTCTTTCAGGTATAAATTTGAGCTCAAATTCAATGTTGACAAGCATTCATTTAAGTCAAATAATTTCAGATAGGTTTGGCAGAGATCGCTGAAGTTACTAAACTGGTGAGCATTTATATTGGCACCTCCTGCATGACTTTGGCATACATGAAAAAAATAAGTCTTGTCCAGTTTGGAGAAGACTTAAGAACTAAGTGATCCAGTTTAGCTGCAGCAGTAAGGAAGGCAGCCTCCCAGACAGACTTTCACATCTCGGTCTTAAAAACTGAAGTCTATTGGAAATGCAAAGCCTTTTTATCATTCACTTAACCTGTTGCCAGCAGGGAGAATTCAATCCTTTTACTTTCTCTTAATGTTAAACCTCAATTCTGACAGTTAGACAAGGCGTAATTAGCAGAACATCCACTTTTATTTGGCTCCCTCCAGCTGTAGCAGTACATATGTGTATACACATGCATACCGTCTAAGTGGCTGGTGGAAGGATGTATCACCAAGGTGACGTAGACAAATTCAAATGGGACCCCTAACACCAGAAAGCTGGCTCAGTTTTCATTATTTTTTTTAATAGTGAATCTTAGAATTTTGAGTACAACATATTGTCACAAAAACTAAAAGGCTTTAAAAGTCACCATTTATAAAGCCATATCAGGTATACTTCAGACATACATTCTTATGATGTTAATGAGGTGTCACGTGAGAATAAATTGGTATTAACAGATTTGGGTACATTTTTAAAATGGCAATATCTAAAAGCTTTAAGGTATCATTTCTTTTAACTTATCCTGTAGTCATTAATGTGCAAACCAGAGCATTGATTATTAGATAGTATGGTGACAGACCAAATTGAGATGTATATGAACCTTTTCAACTGTTCTTTCACTCACTACTAAAGTTAAACATATCTTCTGCAAGGTAACCCTCCTAACACACACACACACACAAAAATTAAGTTGAACATTTTTAAAGTAAGTATCTACCTGAGAGCTTCATGAGGAGCTCAGATGCTGCCTTGACGGACATGTCCTGCCTCATCACATTAGCCTGCGCTTCCTGGGGCTTGAGTTTCTCTTCAGGGATGCTTGGAGCTGAGGCTTCAGATTCCTGGCTGAACACATAACCGGACTGAGACAAGACTGAACTTGCAGCTTCTTCATCCTTAGGCTCCTCTTTCACTTTAAATTTAGGAGTCGATGGCTCTTTTTGATTTGCAGCTGTCAAGAGAAAGAAAGAAGTGAGACAATAAAATAAGTAATACATAGTCATAGAGCATCTAGTAACAGGAAGAAGCCATAACCTAAGAAATGCTAGAGCAGGTACTGGAAACAAGCACATCAAACAGTATTGGAAGATGCTTCAAGAGGTAAACAAACTTCTGCATCTTTTGTTAAAAGGGGAAGTTCTGAAGCACAAAAAACTGCGTGTACCGGAGCTCAAGGAACCATCCTTCTCCTCTTACTTTTTTGCCCTTACTCTTCCTAAAAACAGTCCCCTGGTCATTGGTTTGTAGGTGTTCTACAGGCTTGATGGAAATTTCTAACACTGTTTTACATAAAGGCAAATTTAGCAAAACCCATAAGTACTACATATTGAGTTCTCAGAGCATGGAAAAGAGGCAAGAGATGAACAGTAGACAGGTAGGAAACATAAGAGGGGGGTAAAAGGGAAAAGAACAGCAAATTCTTACCTCCTAAAAGTTGGTATTTGTTAAGAAAGAGAACAGAGGATTTTCAGAAGATAGCTCTGCATTGGAAGATGTCATTAGGGATAGGATGAGAAGTAACAGTTTTAAACTGAAAGAGGGGAGATTCAGATTAGGTATTAGGAAGAAATTCTTTACCGTGAGGGTGGAGAGGCACAGGAACAGGTTGCCCAGAGAAGCTGTGGGTGTCCTATCTCTGGAAGTGTTGAAGACCAGGCTGGATAGGGCTTTGAGCAGCCTGGTCTAGTGGGAAGTATCCCTAGACACGGTATGGGGGCTGGAATGATCTTTAAGGTCCCTTCCAACCCAAACCATTCTATGATTTTATGATTAGAGCATTGCTTCAGGTTCTACATACATAATAAAAAATTGAGAGCAAGTTCAAAATAATCCTTTCAAATACTTCTTGTAAGAAGCTGCACAGTCACAGAGAAAGTTGCAGAGACCTTGGAGCTGCTTAAAATCTAGACACTGAATAATGTTGTTATTGAACAGTCATTCTAATACCCCTTGACAGCAGTAGATCCTTTGGACTGCATTTGGCTGATGGGATAAAACCAAGAATACCTCTTAAACAACACTTCCAAACCTAATCAATACAAATTCACAGACAAACTGCATGAAAAACAAAGTTAAAAAGTTGCGCTCCTTTTCAACAGCTCTTCTTATAATTCTTTATGTTTGACCATTAAGGGATACTTTCTGCCATGATTCTTGGTGACTTTTTCTTGTGCAAAATTTCACTTTCAATTCCCAGGAACACACAGCAGATTACTTTTTCAGTGCTGCAAACTTTGATGAGTTTACATCTTTCTCACCTCTCTAAACCTCTGTCTCCACAAGTATGAAAGATAGGGCATCATCCCCATTTTATCTTTCTAAACTCTCTCACCATTTACCTCACCTACCACTCCTACATGTTTTCCTCCTTCCGCATGACAATCCCCTGCCTGCCTATCAGTTCATCTGTCTGACAGAGCAGATGATCTCTGTCAAATCTCATTTGGGCCATATAAGAAGGATGTACTCCACCATCCCTTTCATGGCTGCAGCAAGGCATCAAGGCATTAGAAGTCAAAATGCATTGCCTGCTGCAGAGAGCTGTTTATTTTACAAACCCATTCCATGAATGGGAAAAGCCAAGGAGCTGGAATATCACAGGGATGGTAATATCCAGCTGAAGGGGCAGGGTACTAACCCAAGAAATAAATCTGGCAACGCTCACCCACTTAAGCGCTTGGTCTACTTTCTTCTCCAACTTACTTCACTGCTTCTTACCTACTCGCCAGCTCCTCACTTTCCTGGATTATTTCCTCAGATACTCTCCTTCTCAGCAGTTCCCCCAAATCTGACTCCCTTCATCCAACTGTGAAGTGCTCACCATCTCCCATAGACCTCAACCCTAAAATATGGGGTATGATTGCCATCTTTCTTGCAAATAGACACTTCCATTTACTACTTTGAGATCGTTTTCATACAGTCTGTTGGTTTGTGGTTTTCTTTGTGGAGGCTTGTTTTGGGTTTTTTTAATAAGCCGCTACATTTTCCCTGTAACACAACAGTTAATATTCCAGAGTTCTTTGATTATCGGCCTTATTCATTGGCAAGTCATAACCAAAGAAAAAGACTGAAGCAAGTTGTATAAACAGTGTACACATAAGGAGCATGTACCTGCACATTGGTGCTACTTACGACTTCAGAAATAGAATTACCTTATCTATGTAATTTTTAATATGACTTTTACCTGTATTAGGAGTTGCTTTTT
>VZTM01017880.1:162640-184381 GCA_013400555.1 Jacana jacana | reverse complement strand
TTATTAAAGAAAAGAGCAAAAACAGAAACATGAAATATTAAAGCATGTTTTAATTCATCCAAATACAGGTAAAGGCTCTGAAACATGCCACTCTAGCTGCAACTGATATGAAAAAGACCTCCACCAGGAGCTAAGCAAAATTGATAGAGAGCATTCTACCTGAACTTTTAGAGAACCTGTAGAAAAACATCATCATTTCAAGAAGATGTTAATTCAAATTGTCCCAGAAAATAAAGGGAATATTTGTCTGAGAGAAGAGGTACAGATAACTCACTGAGAACAATCATTAACCTGTGAAGCCAGCTATGTATCTGCCCATGACCCGGGTGACTTTAATATGAAGTTAGAGGAAGGGCTATAGACCAGGTCAGCATAGGCTTTTACCATTTAAAATACAGAGCTGATATTAAGCTCACATTCACTGATCAGTGTCAGTTTACAACCATATACCACGGTCCACTGTAAGGCAGGTTAAAGCAAAGACATTCATACACAAATAGAACCACAGGGACTTTTTTTCAGAATCAGGTACTACAGTACACAGCGGCAGGTACCTTATGGATTTCCCTGCCACATAAAGGGAGATCAAAATGGGTGCTTTTGGAAGAAGCTAGTGTTTATTAAGTGCTCTTATCACCAACCCAAAACTCAACAGCCACTTTGACCCAAACCAAGGGCAGTAACAAGTGGTACTTCTGTTCTTTTCATCCCAGGGTATTCTCAAACTCTACTGAGATGAAGCCAAATTCTAATAGCTCAGAGAACCAAAAATTCAAGTTAGGTCACATCTGAGTTTAGTTTCACGACAGCGACACACCCAGAATGACTTGAACAGAGCATCCATCAATTTTCCCTCTTTTCCCATGTCTCACTTTTCCCTTACTTCCCTATGCTACATATCACCTTTCCTACTGTGATAGTACATGCTGGTACCTCATGCTTTTGAGACACTACTCGGGCTTACGATGCTAAAACTATGTTGCAAACAAATCTATCAGCACATCAGCCATAATCTAAATGAGCTCTTCATGAAGTCTGTATACTCAGTTTGTCCCTGCATGCCTACAAGACATGAACTAGGAGAAATATAAAACATGGACAGGGTCCCACAACCCAAAGTAAGCCCCGAAAGTGCATTTGGCAGTATTATGTGAAGGGAAAGAAACCTCCAGACTATTGTTCTCACCAATGTTGCTGTTTCTGCCTACTCTAATCTGCTTTGCTTTGGACAAAAGAAAGTACTAATAAATTAGGAAACAAATAAGGTTGTATTTCTTTAACCAACAAGCACATTCTTTGAAACCACGCTTTCCAAAAATCAAGCATTTTAATTCTAGACAAGTCACAAAAATAGAAGAGTTATTTACCTGACTTTTCTTCAACCAAAAAAAACCCCAAATAAAATCAGACAACTGTTGGGTCACTTTCAATGCAATTGATTCAATTAATGGGGTTTTTACTCTTTCTTGAAGTGTACTAAAGCAGATTCCAAAGTAAATGAAGCCTAAATAGGACAAATAAAAACAGACAGAGGCTGTGCAGTCTATCAGATCCGTACATTAAAACTAAAAAGGAAAAACAAAACCAACCCAAACTCAAAACACAAGACACCCCCAAACCAGCATTGCCTCTGTCCCATCTTAGATTCACCACAATTATGGGCAGAATTGCTAACACATGGGAAATAGCAACTATGATGCATCAACTAATCATATTAGGAAGACAATAAACAGCTGTAAGAAAAAAAACATTGCAAATAAGGGAAATAAAAGTTGACTGAGATCAGTTTTAAAAAAAACCAAACGTATGACTGAGGAATCTTCTAAAAATTAGAACTAGGCAAGGATTAAAAAGATGATATTGGAGTCTATACTACACTACAAAATTATTACTCCCTAGAAAAATAACATCTATCTACATACAAAAATAGATACACATTCATATACTTAATTTGTATTTAGCTTATATTCATATTCATTCTGAACTGCAATGAGAACAGACTGAAGGATGTGTTGCCTGCAGACTGAATCCAAAAAACCCAGCAATTTAATTTTTAAATACACAGCGAGGAAGAAAAAAAAAACAACTATCCAGCAAATGCAACCAACAGACAGCAGTAGATAATTATCCATTTCTTCCATTCCATTCCATTCTGTTCCAGTCCGTATCCAGAAAAAAAGAAAAAGATATCACAGAAGATTGCAGACTGCCGATTTCTATCTTCCTGGAAACTGGAATAATTTGATCCATTTGGCAAAAGTAAATGATGAAAATTATAACAGTTTCCTCAAACTGCCAAAGGCCACAAGAAAAGCTTTGGGCATCTGCCACTAATCTAAAACACTCTGGTAGAAGCTGCTAACTGTATCAGTCCACTTACGAGGATTTCTAAACGCTCAAATTGTTTATAATTGAAAGAGGAAAAATGGACTGATTACTTCAAGCCAAGCTCAATGTTACAAGTCCCAATCAGCAAGGAGTCGGTCACTGTTCCATCTGTCTGAGCAAAGAGCATAAGAAAGAAAAAAGAATCCACAACAAAAATGCTGCCTCAAAAGAGGCCACACAAAAAATCATCTACAGAGTCTGGGTTGAAAGGAAGTGTGACGAAAATGCCACAGTACACTGCTGCAACATCATATTATTTTGTAAGTGATGCCTGACTACAGCTTCAAAGACGAGAGAGCAGGTCAGTAGTGGCTGAGGGAAAAGGGAGTGAGACCACATTCCTAAAGGCCTGCAAATTGAGCTAGTCTCCTTAAGATCTTGCAGAAAAACCTTCCTTTGTGATTCTCTTCAGAGCCACCATGGCAAGAGAACTGTGGTGTGCCTTCTACCCAAGGAAGAAAAGATAGTATTTTATCCAGGTCTTACTGGAGCTACAGCATCTGAATGGCACAGGGAACCTTCCACTCCAGGTGAACAGTTGCAAGCTGCACTGGTTAAAACACATCAAGGACCTTTGACATACCAGTTGCACAATACTTGGAAGACACATTTCCCCAACACTGGGCATCATCCTGAAGGCAGCTGTGGTCAGTAAATAGTATGACTTGAGTCTTCTGCTATTTTCACTGTAGTCAATGAAATGTGCAGGTAAGTGCTGACGTTCCACACAGAGACTAAGGCTTTTGATGACATTCAAGAACTGAGTAAGAATCACAGAATCATATAGGTTGGAAGAGGCTCTAAAACTCCACAACAGCCCCACTCTACAAAGTTCTCCCCTACACTGTGTCCCTCAACACCACATCTAATCAATTCTTAAACACATTCAAGGATGGTGACTCCACCACCTCCCTGGGCAGCCTGTTACAGTGCCTGACCACTCTTTCTGTGAAACATTCTTTCCTAATGTCCAGCCTAAATCTACCCTGCTGCAACTTGCAACCATTCCCTCTTGTTCTATCACTACCCATGAGAAGAGGCCAGCACAAACTTCTCTACAGTGTCCTTTCAAGCAGTTGTAGAGAGAGATGAGGTCTCCCCTCAGCCTCTTCCTCAAACTAAACAGCCCCAGCTCCCTCAATTGCTCCTCATAAGATTTATGCCCCGGGCCCTTCACCAGCTTCATGGCCCTCCTCTGCACTCGCTCCAGCACCTCGATATCTCTCTTGTGTTGAGGTGCCCAGAACTGGACACAATACTAAAGGTCTGGCCTCACCAGTGCTGAGTACAGGGGGAGAAACAGTACAGAAGAAGTCACCAGTAAGCTAATTGCTTTGGATTAAAAACCTATGCAATTGGAACCTTTTAGAAAATCTTCAGACTAGAATCCAATTGGGCTGATAAATTACGTTTGACTTATTAGTGATAGCGGCTGTCTATACTGTAAGTGGCCCAGAAGGAGAAATACCGCCTTCAGGCAGGACAGTCTACCTGGTATCTCATTTCTTTTTAGTGCCTTTTGCCCTGAAGCATTAATCTGTCCCAGAGCACTTCATGTTACCTAACTCTCCTGGGAGTGCTAACTCAATTACATCTCATTTTCAAAGCCCACTACTCTGCCTTCAGCCAAATAAACTAAGCGATAGGACTTCAAGGAAGAGCATGAAAGCTACCAATGAAAAAGCTACTTATGACTCAATGGTTCTCAGTATTAAAACATTTCTTTTTAACAAAGCAGTGGAATGGCAGAATAGACAATCATGAGAAGTATGATGATGCCAAGACCTTTCACCTCTGGGCTTCCAGAGGCCACTTAAAACATGAGTTTTTCCAAACCACCTTGTTTAAGCATGTTAAAAATGTATAAGCATAGCTTAAGAAAAGGCCAGCTAATGATCCTGACTCTCTCTACAGCTGCTTTGCATTTAAGGAGCTGGAATCAGGCCAAATGAGACACAGCACTGGAGAATGACCACTCCTGTGACTGTCCCCTCAAAATTTCACAATGTTCTAGTTCAAGTGGAATGAAGAAATTACGCAAATTACTAAGGCACCCATAGGACCACACATCCCCTCATGCCCCAAGATGTCTGTCATACACCAAAAGTTCCAGCAGCTAAACAAGGTTGCAATATCTGCCAAGACCATCATCTTTCTGGGTAAAAATAAAATAAAATAACAGAATAAGTAAAACTCAGGGAAAGCTGGAGAAAAGAGGGAGAGGAGAGTGCAAGAAGCAGAGGGAAATTTGTCGCTGATAGAAAAGAATTGTTTGCAGTATGAAAATTTCTTCTCTCAAGAAGGAACAGAAACAGAGGAGGAGAGAAACACCTCCTGACTGACCTTTATATTTGTTTAAGAAAAGAAAAACCAAACCCAACAATCAGAGATGATTGAACTAACAACGTCTTCAATTCCCATTTTGGACAGATGTGACAGAAAGACTCATTAGCTAAGACTTCTGCCCAGAGTAACAGCGTAACCAGGGAAGCAAAAGAGCCATCGGTCTAGTCTAGTTTTATACTCCAAGTGTAAGAGTTTGTGTAGGTATAAAGAACTACATTGTAAGCACAGAGCTGGTCCAGAGTCATATTCGTGTCTTCTTTTAAGTTATCGGGCTGAGTTCACAAAAAAAGCAGCTTGTTATCCTGCATTTTAAGTGACTGAATTAGAACAAAGTCTACACTGCTTTATCTTGTTAAACTCTACATATTTCTTTAAGGTGTAAAACATGATGGGTATGGTTTTAAGGATGTCAGGAAATTGTGGATGTAAGACACAATTTCCTGGATGTAAGCAATTGCTGAAAAGAGATTACAAGGGGGGTGATATATCAATGGCAAAGATTAGTACAAGCTTTTATTTGCCCAAGTTTTAATTAACTGTGCTATTGCTCTTTTTCAGTTGTATTTTAAATTAAAGGTTTATAAGGAAATTATGAAAACGTGAATCTGGAGAGACACTTCACAGAGAGAGCTCGATGACATCAGAGGTATTTACATTGACAGAAGCATTATGGAATTCACAGTATTTTTAAATTAAGGATATGGCTCTATAATTGTCAGTCCTGTACGCTTACATATTCTAATTGAAATTTTATATTCTGGCATAAACTAACAACCCTAAATATATGCAGCAAGGTCTTTTCTTCTTTTCTTTGGAGCCTGCTACACAAATACATCAATTATGACAGTTTAATTGGACATGCTTTTATTTTAAAATGGCTGTTTGAAGAGTTCAAGGCAGTCAGTTCAGTACTGTCAATGGCAAATGCTAAAACATTTTAAATTACCTGTGTTGCCTTTAAGGAATGTAGAAAATTAAAAGACCCAAACAGAACAAATAATCTAAGCAATTACTTAACTTGTCAACTAATATTTTGTATGTAGCTGTTTGGTGATTTCCTGTTTCATTAGTCTATTAATGAAATCAGCTAATAAGACATGAAGGCAAAGACCTAACTACTTTGGACAGTCACCAAAATCCAAGGATAGCATTATTTTCCAAAATAAAGATTTGACTCCACATGCTGGTGACAGCAAGAATGACTTAAACTGGACGAAAACATAGTTCCTCTTTCATTTAACACAGCCAGCCCCAGACCCTCAGCATCTTCTCTTGTTTCCTCCTCTCTATTTTAAAGTTTTTTGATGTAAGTAACTTGGGGAACATCAAAAGAACTGCAGAAGCAGCACACACGATAATATACACCATCAGAAGACATGCTTTCTAGAGTAACGCATGGTGAGCACAGAGAGGTGGTGGAGAGAGGACAGCTATGAATTATGCTTTACAATTACTGTTTCCACACAGAATTCCTTTGATACCAATAGTGGAAAAATCCCATTCCTTTTGATGAGATTCATTTATTTTCGAATGTTATGGAAAGTAACTGCAGCACAGAACATAGGCGTAGTACTAACTTCACTAGAGTACGCTGGCCATTGTAATTCGGATCACTGTGAAAGCTGGCTTTTACTACAAGAGAAAACAAGTCTTAGAAGTGGGTGGAAGGACAAAAGTATTTAAAGACCCGTGTTGTGTAACGTCTGCTGCTGCAACCTTTGAAACAGGAAAAGCAAATACTCTGCAAATTTATATATGAATGCAGTTACAAAGTCTCAATGTGGTATTAATAGACTGGGGGAAGAAAACATTCTGGCAAAGCACTGATGCAGCAAAGTACTCGGGCAACTTAAAGCATACAAACAGTCCTACTGAAAGGAGAGGGGGAAGACTCGAAGGTAAAAACGTGCCTGTGCTTAAATATTCTTCTGTTTATGTTAAATCTCATCTGATAATTGCCTTTACAAACAATAACCCTTTCCAAATTTAAATAACGTTTCAGAGAACTCTTTTAAGTTTCTACCTTAAACTAGGACCAAGAGAATGGAATCAGGAAAAAATAACAAGATTTTTTCATACTTTAGATTTACATTTGGTGATTTTTGTTATGTCTTATTTCATGAAATATGTAACTAAAAAAATCCATGTGGCAGTCAATGACACAGAATTGGGGCTGAAGGGATCTCTAAGTCACCCACACCAGTATTTCTTTAAATCTAAAGCTCCCCTAAGCCTGTAAAAAAAAAAAAATTCAGAGGCCATTTTGAGCAGTGTCATCTCAATTCATTTCTGGCCCACTTGAAATCTGGTCTAACTTTGAACATCCCTAAGTTTTTTTCCCACTCTGTTTCTCTACAGCGTGCTGTTTGTTTTTGTTCAGCTGAAATTCCTTGCAACTGCTTCTGATGTCCTGTATTACACTGAGATACACAGATCCAGTCCATCTTACTGCCTAATATGCCATCTACCCTATCTGACTTGTTTTTACCATTCTGCAGTGGCAGAGATGCCACAATGTCTCCAGCCAAACTATCATAGAGGTTTACCTACCTCAACTTTGTAAAGATTTTCCTAATGCCAACTTAAATCCTACAGCAATATAAACCTGTTATTTTTATCCTAATTACAGTGAATTACCAATGGATTCTTTCCTTCTCCTCACACAAACTTCTTAATGCACTGAAGGTTCATTAATGCCTCCCCTTAGTCTTCTCTGTAGGCTTCACAACCTCACTCCCTTTTATCCATCCTTACTAGACATGCTTTCTAAATCTCCAGTCATTTCTGCTGCTCTCCTTTGAAGGCTTTCCAACTGTCCGCACTGTTCATATACTCTAGTGCCAAAACCTTGGACCTCAGCAAGACTGTGAAGAGCAGGACTGTCTCCTCCTTTATAGATGCTCTTTCTGTATACAACCCAGTAAAATGACTGCATTTCTAGTAGCAGTATGAGGCTCTAACACCTGTTCCTCTCCCACCAAAGTGTTACCTAGCTACTTCTTCCTGATTGTGTATTTCTGCAACTGTTGAACAGCAGCACTTTTTTTTTTTTCCAGATCTTTTGACCGTGAACGACTTTCCATGGACTGTTTGCCAACCATCTGACATCTACTTCCTCTAGGCTAGAAAGGTACTGCATCACACCATCAGAAGTATTGCTGAGAGTCAAGATTATGTACATGCCTATTAAGAATAAATTTTAAAATTCCTAATAGTTACTAAGCACCAGTTTTGTACTATCTTTCACCCTAGGCGCACCAGATAAATTTCTGGAAATTGTAAGTCTTAAGTCTGAAGGGAGACAAGCACTTCTGAGTCCCATGCTTGGAAAGAGAGGTTGAAACTGCCCAGAAATGAAAACCAGCAGGTCCTGGGGTCTCCCATGAAGCTGGACACAAACTGACACCAGCCAAGAAGAAGAACAGTAATAAACATTGGCAAGCAAAAATAAATGTTCGTTTAAGCCATCAATATTCAATAAGTGCCAAATCCTAAAAGTCTGTATGTCTATCTACTGCTTCTTTCTTAGCCACAAGGTCTGTCAGAGAAGAAAATTAGATTGTTATGACATAATTTGGTCTCAACAAATCAGTGTTGGCTGTTAAAACTGTCATATACAATTTGAGATGTCAAAAGATTTACATTATTGAAAAGGTAGGGCCAATAATTGAAGTTCTGATGGGCCTAACTAGACAGCGTCATCATAAAGAAATCACTCAAAGGAACTTGGTTCAGCACAGCAAGCAGTCAATTGCAGCTAATACTTAGCCAACTTGCTAGAACAGAAGTACTTCTATTTCTACTCTAAATTTGTGAACACTGTATGCAGGAAAGCATGAGCTAAATGTATACAACACAATATAAATCTCAGAAGAAAAGAAATTCCTTTCCTTTTAGCATTGCTCCTCTGGTGTAATAAACTTGGTGACTGGCAGTACATTTTAATCCAAATATGCACACATACAAAATTGCAGATACATCTCACTCCCCCAGTGACTTTATAACATGTTGCTAGGTAACAGTGCATACAAGTCAGGTTTCAAGACCTTTAGTAAGTCACCATAAAATAACTGCATAGGCCTTTTGCATGAATAATGTACATTTGTATCCTTTTTCTGATGCCAATAGATCAGACATTGAAAACACGACTCTCTGCCAAACTGTAAAGAGCTCCCCATCAACTGCCACATGAAAACCAACACATCCAAATGTTGTATGTTTTCTCAGCTTTCCGGCCTTCCCCCCTTCTCCTGCTTTCTGCTCTCATTCTTGCAGCAGTCATAAGCACAGTGATGTGTAGAGCCACTTAGTGCACAGCAACCCAAATTTAAGCCAGACATCGCAACAGCATCATATATGGGACAACTGTCAGACAACTTAAAAATATGGATTTCACATAGAGATTCAAAACTCAAAAAAAAAAAAAAAAGCACAAGCAAATCAAAACAGAATCATCCTCCCTGATCTTTTATTGGTCATAATAGTAAATTATATCAATATTATTATTTTACTTTTTTTGTTTGTTTGTTTTAAGGGGAGGTTTCTGTGACTTCCAACCCACACTGCAAACGGTTTGTGCCAGCCCATTTCACCTCCTGCTTGCCTTCAGCTCTTTTCTGTTTTCCTGGTTGGCTCTATGAAGCCTCAGGTTTGATTTCTGGTGTTTACCCATTCTACTCGATTCCCCACAGAATGGCAATCCCAGAGGTATAAAGGTATGAGCACAGGAGGACGGCAAGCCTTTACAAAATAGATGGTTGTGGTTTCACCAAGGCAGGAGCATGAGCAGAGTTAATTCCTTAGTTACCTGACAACAGAGTTTGAAGTATTCAGTCAAATCAATAAAAGATCACATAAAATGTAATAGATTCACCCTAAACACACCCTCAACTTCAGAGTTTCACACATGAGTATTATTCTTACAGAAATAATCTGACACTGAAAGAAAACACAATAAAGGCACGCTTTGCATTAGGTGTGGATTTCAATTAAAATAGTAAAAAAAGTTAAAAGCTGTTCATGGATCTCTAAGACTACCTTTTTAAAATGGTAATCATCAAGAAATGCAGTACCATTCAATACTTCACATGTATTTACTAGTTAGACATCAAATACTACTCTTGAGAGGAAGATGACCAATACTTTATTGGGCCCATTTAACACATGGGTAAAGGCAGAGAACTTTAAAGCTGAATTCTCTAACATACTGGACACTTGTGACTCTTGGAGATTTCAAACCAGAACTACAGTTATTCAGCTTGCCTGAAAAACACACCAATTGAGATTTGCCAAAGTAATTGCCAATGAACATGAAAGCCTGAATAAAAAATTCTCAACTCCCAATCCCAGTAATTAAAGAGAAAAATCCCCCTAGTCTCTCAGTTTCCTCTCCTTCCTCCATCACACTTCTCTCCCTATCAAAAGAAACAAGAAATTATAAGTTAAGAAGTTGCAATGTTCTTCTCCCTGCAATTCTATGATTTAGCAAACCCAAGGCAAAGTGTTTCTTAGCCCAGAGAGGAGCAGCTGGTGCTGCCACTTGTTGCTCAATTACCTGACAGCTTCATAAGAAAATCTGATGCCATCTTGACAGAGATGTCTTGGCTGAATAGTGCTGATGCTGTATTGGCCACAAAGTCAGAGGAGTCTTTCAGCTTTGCGTTGTTGGGGGCTCTGTCAACGGTGCTAAGAGCAAAAGGTGCAGCTGAGATGCCATTGTCATCTTTGGGCTCTTCCTTCACTAGCAAAGTTGGAATACCTCCACTAGACTGCCCCGCCACATCAGGTGTTTTAGATACAGATGCTGATCCTGTAAGGTCAGGTCCACTTCCTTCCCTCTGTGGTCCCGGGCAGGAGTCACTATTTAGCTGCGGTGACCCCTTCACCTCAGTTTCTGGTATTTCCTCCTTCACTTTGGATTCTGTCCTGAGGAAATGTTGATGGCAACGCATATGGAGTTTCAGACTGAAGTGGCGGGAGGAGGTAAAAGGGCATAGCTGGCATTGAAAGGTCTCACCCCTGTCTTGGTGCTGATGAACCTGGTTCAAGAGGTGAAAGATAAAAGCAAGTATTAAGCAAACCAGTTTACTACAATTTACTAGCATTGTAGGAATCTCAACTCTACACTTCTCGTGCCATTTTTATATTAAAAACAAAAAGTTACGAATGGATGCATTTATTCTGAGCACTTGGAGAGAGGTCAGGCACTAAGAACAGTAGGATTCTTTCACAACTAAGTCAAAAAATATAAACATCGCACTCAAGTGAAATAAAAAATTAAATCAGGAACATCTGTTTTGCAGCATAGAAATGATGAAGTCTGCTTTGGATCAAAGTCCTTACAACTGCATCCCAATGACCTGCCAGTGCATAGAAAAGCTTCCAAGCTGTAACTAGTAGCTTTCTTTATTAAAACCCAACCCCTATCTATTACCCATTCTGCTAAGCATGATCATTCTATGCTGCCGTCTCATAAATAACATTTTTTTTACAGCAACGCAGCAGAACACCAACCTGCATGGCAACGTCCACCATTGATTCATCTATCACCGGAGTAAAACACAGCACCTGGCAATACCAAGGCACTACTGCAACAGTTTGCTGCAAATCAATTCTACCAGAAAATAAACAGCTCTGTTATGATACAATACCAACATGAGACATGGTGTTTGCCATTTATTCTATTTTACCAGCCAATTAATGATCGCAGTTAATTTTGCTGTCCTCATATTTTGACTACAGGCTCATTCTCATAGAGACTGCAGGCTCCAGTATGACTACAATGCCAAGCTTCCTCAGGCCCAATCCTGCTTACCTTTTATAGAGAACTCTATAGGTTCATCTATATGTAATGGTTTACTTACTATTTGAACACAGTCATTAATGTAAACTATATGTAGATAATTATACACTTTTTTGTTTAACACAGTACTCACGAAAGGGAAGGAATAATTAAACCCAGAATAACAGTGGCAGGTATAATGAAAGATTTTCCCCCTATAGCTTCAGAAATGGATTTAAAATCCTGATAGTAGCATTCCTGGCCACTCCCTGCAGATAAACTGGCAAATACATTTTTTTCCCCTTGTTGAACATGTGATCAGGACAAACTGGCACCAGACTGAGCTCCACACATTCATTTTCAGTTGTGACTTGACTTGGTTGGAAACATTTCAGTGAGACAGATTTTTGTTTGAAAATGGCAATTTGTGTAACGCAAAATATTTCACCTGAAACACAGAGAGGTTTGATGAACTCTTGGCAAACAAGGCGTGATTCCCTTACCCCACTGAGTGGCTCTCTTCTCCCTGCTCCCTGGGTTTGACTCGGAAGCAGCCAGCTGTGTCAGGGATCCAAGGCTCACTGCTGTAGCCTGGGAGTCCAAAAGCTCTGAGAGCTACAGCTCTAGTGAAAGCTCAACTCTACACCAGGAAGCCTGGAAAATTTAGCTCTTACTAAGGCTTTCAGCCTTTTCTAGTTTCCTGCAG
Source organism: Jacana jacana (assembly GCA_013400555.1). Lineage (NCBI taxonomy): Eukaryota > Metazoa > Chordata > Aves > Charadriiformes > Jacanidae > Jacana > Jacana jacana. Next base: position 172,160 of record VZTM01017880.1, on the reverse strand, counting down.
AGCTGGGATCTAGATCCTGAGACTCCTGGTGCAGATGCTGCAGAGCTCCAGGGCAACAGTAGCATTTACCAAACACAGCTCTGTCAAAATTCAGGTTGGAGTTTCACAGAATCATAGAATCGTAGGGTTTGGAATAGACTTCTGGAGATCATCTAGTCCAACCCCAATGCCAAAACAGGTTCACCTACAGCAAGTTGCACATGACTGTGTCCAGGTGTGTTTTGAATATCTCCACAGAAGGAGACTCTACAACCTCTCTGGGCAGCCTGTTCCAATGCTCTGGAACCCTCCAAGGAATGATTTTTCTCTGCAAGTTCAGATGGCATTTCCTGTGTTCCAGTTTGTGTCCGTTGCCTCTTGTCATGTCACTGGGTGCCACTGAAAAGAATATGGCCCCATCTTCTCGACACCTGCCCTTTAGATATTTATAAGCATTGATGAGATGTCCTCCATCTTCTCTTCTCCAGGTTAAACAGACCCAGGTCTCTCAGCCTTTCCTCATAAGAGAGATTCTCCAATCACTTGATCAACTTCATAGCCATTCTCTGGACTTTTTCCAGCAGTTCCTTGTCTTTCTTGAACTGGGGAAGCGCAACACTGGACAGAGTACTCCAGATGTGTCCTCACCAGGGCAGAGTAGTAGAGGGCGTAGCTTTGGCATGCTTCATTTTCTACGAGGAATTTAGTCACAAGCTCATATCCAGCATTTCCAGCTCTACATACACAGAACCCGAATTCAGGTCTGCTAAAATGCAATGCTGGGAAATGTCCCTCTTTTAGCAATTTTTTACATTCAGTGAAGACACAATTCATTAGTGGTGTATAACTTTTCATTCAGTAGCTCTTTAAAGGCTCTGAAGATTAGGTACTAAAAAAACAGATAGCAAGAGAGAATACCTCTTGGCCAGCCACTTTACAGAATGACATTCTCAGTATCATATAAACATGACATTTATAGACAAAGTAATTCTGGAATCTTAAAACTGCACCCGACACGAAAAAAAATGGAAGCTAATGCTAACCCTAAGACAGTTTTAAAGCAATGACCTTGCAGGAGAATAGCAGCACAGTAAATTCTAAATAATAACAGCTTATGACAGAAATACCGACCAGATTGCCTGTCTATCCTACTGGAAACAGGATAGCCTGTGAGCAGAGCAGTGTGTAAGCACTCTTCTTCATGAAGAGCACCAAGATGTACTAATGGTAGCAAGCACTCTCACCATGGCAACTTTCTCTCTTACACCCACTGAGATTCTGTGTGCCAGGGTTTCTCTCCAGGATCCCCTTCAATCAACATTTCCCTGCCCACATATTTAACCACTTCCTCTAGAGACCCCTAATCACAATCATCAATATGATGCCTTCTGAAGGCTGTCACTTGCTGCAGTTGGGTGGCAAAGTGTGTGGGAGCTCACCTTCTCTTCCCAGGAGCACGGCATGCCACCCCTGCAATATCTTTTTGAGAACGGATGAGAACAGGGGGGAGACTGATTCATCTGATTCGGAATTTTCTCCTGCTCAAAGACAATAGCAGCATCACCAATGGCTTTCTCATAAAATAAAGGATGTATATAGAACTCGCAGGCAAGGCATAATAGATTCAAATCCAGTATTTTAAGTTCTGAAAGGAAGAATTTTAAATCTACAACGAAGCCCATATGAAACAACATCAAACCTAATATTTGGCTCCCAATGTTTTGGGTCCAGTCCCACCATAAGACTTTTTTTTTTTTTAATTCTCAAAAATAAATAATAATATTTATTTTTAAAATTGAATGCTGTTGGAAATAGAAGGTAAGAATTTAAGTCCTTCTAAAGGAAAAAATTCCCCTTATTTTCTCATTTGGCAGCAGCTAAAAGAGTCAAGAATTGCTATTCTATGCTATTCAGAGGGAAAACTCAAGGCAGCGACTACTTGCTGTAGAGTAAGAAACAAGACACCCTGTAGAGCTATACAGAAAGCCACGGGAGATCCAGGTCATGTAATGTTACACTATAAAACCATAGAATAGAAAGGTTTGGGTTGGAAGGGACCTTAAAGATCACCTTATATCATGTGTAGGGATACCTCCCACTAGACCAGGTTGCTCAAAGCCCCATCCAGCCTGGTCTTCCAGAGATGGGACATCCACAGCTTCTCTGGGCAACCTGTTCCTGCGCCTCTCCACCCTCACAGTAAAGAATTTCTTCCTAATATCTAATCTAGTTCTCCCCTTTAACTTTAAACCCATTATCCCCCTCATCCTGCACTCCCTGAAAGAGTCCCTCCCCGTCTCACCTGTAGCCCCATTTAGGTACTGGAGAGCTGCTAAGAGGTCTCCCTGGAATCTTCTCTTTTCCAGGCTAAACAGCCCCAACTCTGCTGTCTTCTCCCTCTGTGAGACAGTGAATCATTCTCGCACTCTGCTAATGCTACCCAAACCATCAGATGTCATCTTTAAACTCAACTGGACTGCTGCTCCAGGAACCACAGGTAGGAGGAGATAAGAGGGCAGCTGACAGGTTTTCTCCAAAATCCCACTCTGAGCTCAGCTGCTGCCAGATTTGGATCTCTCCAATTACACTGCAACAAACTACAGTGCACAACTTGCCTATAGAGAATAGTTCTTTCAAAATCCCATGAATAAAAATGTTTGACTTAAGTCAGAAACAGTTAAGACTCCTACCTTTTGGGTTTAATTTTGTTTAATACTGGATATTCTCCTTGACAGTGCAAAGTACTTATATCCTCTTTATTTTAACTCTACGGTCTTTCCAGTCCCAAATTATACTTCTCAGTTCTAAGTTCTTCCAGCATGTGCTTGATACACAATAATTTTCAACGTAACCATATGATTCTGTCCTGGTTTGAGGTAAAACAGAACTAACTTTCTGTTCAGTAATTTTACTTCTTAGCTAGGCCTCTTCTAACTCTCCGAAATTAACAGTATATTGTACAGAAAACTCTTGGTTCTCAGAGTGATAAGACCAATGTTTATACTTCATGCCAAGGAATGTTATGCAGAGAGGCTCTTGTTTATATTTATTGCTATAGCAACCAAGGTCAGCTACTTTCGCTACTTGCCCCATTGGAGGGTTGGAAACAGAAAAACATAGACCTGTCCCACCTGCAGGGAGGAGCAGACAGGGCAGGTGACCCAAAACTGACCAGCAGGAGGATTCCACCCCATCTTAGCCATGCTCAGTATCAAAGCTAAGGGATCAAAGGGTCAGTTCTTCTTTCTACAATGGCTGACATCCGAGGAGGACCCAGTCCGCCTGCCTTTTATCCTGATTCATGTGTTCCCAACTCCAGAGCTGGAATCCAGTTCCCATCCATCACTGAGTCCAATCTGGGACCTCCCGGGAGGGTAACAGTGCCTCCTGGTGACATCATCCTCGCAGCTTGATCTGGTTTTGTGTACTTTGTATCTATTTTAATCTTAATATTTCCTTAAAGTAGTTTAGTTCCTTCTAAACTCATAAATATCTCTCTCCTTTACCTGTTCTTGGAGTAAGAGGTGATGGAGGGATTATCTGTCACCATTGGCCAACTCAGCCTAAACCATGACAACTCCTTACAAACTTTTGACCCAGTTTAAGGATTTGGGTACAAATTATCTATTGGTCAAATATTTATTTTTTTAATTTGTTTCTTTGAGTTTCTCTTGCTGCCTCCTCATTCTTACATTACAAGAAAGAAAAAGAGAAGCTGTTCAATTTATCTTCTCTATCGTATGGCATTGTTTTGATCACGTCTTCTTTCTATATCTGGCAGTCTCATTCTTTTCAGCTTGTTTCTTCAATGGAGTTCTTGCCATCCCACTAATCATTTTCATTACCAGCTTTAAAAATCCCTTCTATTTCTGATACATCTTTTTGATGCAGTGACCAGAAGCGAGTACTGTAAATGGCAGAATACCATATGTTAGTAATAGCACTGTAATATTTTCAGTGTTACTTCTGGTTTATTCCACAGACACTGAAATACCTAATGTACTTTTTAACCACTGCTGCTCAAGCCAAGAAAAGGTTTTCATTGAACTGTCTAGAACAATACTCAAATACTTTCCCTGCGTAGTTACAGTTCATTATATCAGACAGCCAGAAGAACAATTAGACTCGTTTCCAAGGCGCAGTACCTTGTATTTGTCAACAATAACTTCATTTGCCCCCTTGTTTATCTGTCAGCCAGCCTTCTTTTTATCCCCTTTCAAGCTTTGTCTTTTCTAATCTTCATTCATGCACATACGATTGTATCATCTACAATTCTCTTACCCACAGTCATCATTTTGTGCTGATCACATTTGCTAAAATATGCACAATTCCACTCTTGGTGATGGAATAACCCTCTGTTAGCCTTTTTTCATACTTTAAAAATTGCTAATTCCTCCCTTCCCTTTGTTATACTGTCTCTTGGTGAGTTTCTAGTTTGCCATAGTACATCACATTGCTTAATTTATCTGGCAGCTTCTCAGTGAGAAGCTTTGCCAAAAACTTTTTTTAAAGACCAAATAAATTTAAACATTATTAAGTCCATAGTTTCCTGACATGCTCAAAACATCTTAGCAGAACAACATGTGATTTTCTTTCATGGAAGCCACATGCCCCTATGTATCACATCATTCATGGTATTTTTTTCTGTTACATATTTACTAATATTTCTGGTATCATAAGCAGTTTCTTGAATCATCTTTTCATACTTAAACGTGATTTTGGGAAGTTGTGGGAGTCATGGGAAATACACACTGGCCCGTAGAGATGTACCACAGTTACAAACATAGATGACTCCACCTAACAGGGTGCAATGGGAAGTAGGGGGGAGGGAAATGGTGAGACAGGCATGTCCTGCAATTTTATGGTACTGGTGAGGTAGATCTTCTCTTTTTCCCTTCCTTGAAGTTGGGGTAATGCTTTGCACAGACTCTTCCTTCTAGTTATGAGGCACAGAAAGGGAAGGATCCCTCAGGGATCAGTACTGGGACCAGTACTATTCAATATATTCATCAACAACTTGGATGAGGGAGTGCACTATCAGCAAGTTTGCTGATGACACCAAACTGGGAGGAGTGGCTGACACACCAGAAGGCCGTGCTGCCATTCAGTGGGACCTGGACAGGCTGGAGAGTTGGGCAGGGAGAAATTTAATGAAATAGAACAAGGGCAAGTGTAGAGTCTGGCATCTGAGCAAGAACAACCCCAGGTGCCAGTACAGGTTGGGAAATGACCTGTTGGAGAGCAGTGTAGGGGAAAGGGACCTGGGGATCCTGGTGGACAGCAGGATGACCATGAGCCAGCACTGTGCCCTCATGGCAAGAAGGCCAATGGCATCCTGGGGTGTATTAGAAGGGGTGGGGTGAGTAGGTTAAGCGAGGTTCTCCTCCCCCTCTACTCTGCCCTGGTGAGACCCCATCTGGAATATTGTGTCCAGTTCTGAGCCCCTCAGTTCAAGAAGGGCAGGGAACTGCTGGAGAGAGTCCAGCACAGGGCTACCAAGGTGATTAAGGGAGTGGAGCATCTCCTATATGAGGAAAGACTGAGGTAGCTGGATCTCCTTAGCTTGGAGAAGAGGAGACTGAGGGGTGACCTTATTAACGTTTGTAAATATGTAAAGGGTGAGTGTCAGGAGGATGGAGCCAGGCTCTTCTCAGTGACATCCAATGATAGGACAAGGGGCAGTGGGTGCAAGCTGGAACACAGGAGGTTCCACTTAAATATGAGGAAAAACTTCTTTACAGTGAGAGTGACTGAAGACTGGAAGGGGCTGCCCAGGGAGGTTGTGGAGTCTCCTTCTCTGGAGACATTCAAAACCCGCCTGGACTCATTCCTGTGTGACCTGATCTAGGTGCTCCTGCTCTGGCAGGGCGATTGGACTAGATGATCTTTCAAGGTCCCTTTTGTGGGGACTTAAAAGTTTTTGTGTTATTTTTTAAACACTCAAAATAAGAGGAAATGCGTTTTCCGAGAACCTTCATCCCCAAGCAAAATCAAAACGTAAAGGGGTTGTGGTTCTGAATCCGTTCACTTCTATATTCGCTTCTGCTTACTTAGTCTTTACCTACTTGCTGTAACTTAATTATCACTGTTTTTTTCTTTGCCTGCTATGGGTTTTCTTTTTTTCACCATCTTTCAAGTGGATTAACAATTCCACGAGAGGGGTATCTGTTTGAATGACTGCAATCAACAACTACTACAACCTGGCCATTCAGCCTTACCTGACTACTCAATGAATTTTTCTGTTTGGTTTGGGTTTGGTTTGTTTTGCTGTTGGTTTTTTAAATTTCTTTCAGTAAAATGTTTTCTGTGTCTGCATTTGAGTACAGTTGAGAAGTCTCCATTTTGCATCTACCACGTGCTCTCTGCTTTTCCATTTCATGCTCTTTTCTGACAAGCTCCCTCATTTTTCAAGTATTGCACTTTCAAAAGTCTAGTGCTACAGTGCTAGTTTTGGTATGATCCTTCCCCTCAGGACAGATACATTATTTATATAGTATTTTCTTTTTGAAACTATTTTCTTGCTTTTGTTGAAAGCAAAGGAGATAAAAAAAGCCTCTCTGCAGGGCTAGACCAGATTTAGTGTTCCAAAAAAATTTTTTTAAGTTTTTTTCAAGGTTTAAGGTATTGATGCATCTCCTGTCTTACCCTTGTCTCATATGCAAAAAGTGACAAGAATAAAAGGCAGACATTTGAAGTCACTTGTAGCTGTTTGAGACTCAGGGCACAGATTTCACTTGCTGAAAAGCCGTGCAAAAGTCCAATACCTCCCCTTGGCCAAGGCCGGGTAATGGAATCACAGGTGCCTCCCAGGGCTCTTTAAGGTTAACTTAAACCAAACTACACAAAAACCCCCGCCATAACACACAGCCAACCTCCATCTCCCAGTATAGTGAAGATGCTTTAAAATAACCTATCCTATACTTCACTAAAATGAATTAGGAATCCTGATTGAGTTGTCTAACCCTAGCTGAGGAAAAAAGAGGGAAAACCAATTCACTAAGGGATAGTGAGTACCTGGCTACATTCTTCAAGGACTTTCCTGATTCCCACTATCACATAATTAATATCCTCTCCCAAAGCAGGAGATTAGAACCCTCTTCATAATACACAGAATATTAATCTGAGATGTCACTACATTGCCCCTCTTCAGAAGCAACAGAAGCAGGAAGCATCACATGAACTGCTTGTCATTGTATCTAACTTTTCTGTTAATCTCCCCTTTCCTCATCTTCTGTCATGCCATCACACTTCAGCACGTGTTCACAACACCAACCCTTCTTTTCCACTGCTAGAAGAGCTGGCTCACCCATTTCTGCCTTATGTCTATATAGCAGCACAAGGAACATTTATAGATATTAGTTTTGGCCATATGCTCCTCTTCCTCATCCTCCCTTCCAAGAGCTCAGGATAATATGCTGTGGTTTTCTTGGAACATATCTGTATGATCTCACAGTTTAACTGTCCACCAGTTACTGAGGAAGATATGTGCATGATCCAAAGACACCAATTGGCCAAAGTCTGACTGATGCTTGTGGTATTCCTCTGAGGTAAATTTAATCCCTACTTCCCTACCAGGAAAAGCAGAAAAACCTGAATATGTCTTGCTGGATTACACCACCCCTTTCTGTTGCCTTCTGCAGAACTAATACATAAGATACTCTCTCTCTCAAGAAGAAAACAACCTGTTCCAACTGAATATATGTTTAGATAAACAGAGAGAGTGACTCAAGCACAACCCTTGCTGCCTGCTGGGACTAGACACCTCTCAGTTACCCATTCATTTTGTCCGTCTTCATGTTCAGTATTCTCAGCACCCCTGAAACCCTGCTATGATACTGGAATCAAGTCCTGTGATGCTACCTCCAGATTCCTGGGAATAAGGGCCAAAATTTGTGGTTATGCACACACTATAAATTTTCTCCAAAGCAGACTAATAAAGTTCTGTACTGTGTCTATTTTAGGACTTTTCTAAGGTGCCTATCACTGTGGAATCTCAATGCCATAGAACAATTAGAGATAATACTGTGTGCCTTAAAAGGCAGTCTACTCAGTCTCCCTTGTTCATTGTGTGTCTGTGTGGAAACTTTCCTTCTGCTTCCCTTCTTGCCTTTCACTTCCTCGCCTCCAGTTGTGAGTTGGTCCTGGCAAAGTGCCCTTATTGGAGGAAAGCTTCATCAACATGGTGGGTAGCACATGTAGATCTGAACACAGTCAGGGCTGGAATCAATCCAGCTCTCTGTTAATATTTTCTCTAGCAGGGGACAAGACACCAAAAATGCTGGCAATGTTGTGTTCTGGGCCAATCAGTTTGACATGTTATAATTATGATAAAATTACATATTATTTATATTATATAGTTACTATTCATTAACCTAAGGATACACAAAATAAGGCAGGCCATATGGAGACACACATAAACCACTTATGGAAATCAAGTCCCTAAATGACTCGTTTCAATGGAAAATGCCTGTAAGAACCTAGAAAAGAGGAGGTGCTTCANCCCTGAGCCACAGTTGACTCATGGGGAAGGAGATGGAGAGCTAGAGACAGCTCTACGTTCACGGGGTTGCCTGCCAGGAATGAGATAAGGACAGGTAGCTCCCAAAGGATCCCAAGACAATGAAGGCAATGGAAACATTGAATTGGCATTACCAGAAAACCGCATCCTAATTAGCTCCCAGCTGTGCTGTACCATTTCTGATATGTATTCACACTAATTTGAACACTGCTGGCTTATATGTATGTCTCTCTCATGCTTGTTTACATACAGATTTAAAAGAAGCACTTTTTTATAATGAGAAAAGATACCTGATATCTTTTAATCTTGTAATCAATTTAAACTTTTGTAAAAAGGGAATTCAAATTATATTTGACACTGTTGCACACATGACTAACATGTCCCTGCCTCATTCACCTGCCTCAATTTTGATGAATATTTTCTAAATCACCTGCTCAATTGAGAAAAATACATGAAACCCACTGAAATTAAGGTAAAGCACTCACTACCTTTCAGATTCTTCTACTTGTGATTCCTTATATCTATCCATAAAACAAGGACAAAAGACCAAATGTAGGCCAATCTGTTTTGTAAGACAACTGCTTTCATCTTAAATAGAGAGCAGTTTTACCAGCAAAGACCACTGGGTCCATCATGACCTGCATGACAGCATTGACTGCGGAGACTTCAGATCTTATCTCCACAGTAAAGCTAAAGGAGACTGCAATCTCTTACATTGCGTGTCAAGCAGCACTGGGCCTGATTCTGACTTCAAGGATGTCTGAGTGTTACTTGGTAATATTTACTATATTACCAAATAACTAACATTACATTTACCTGTTTGTACAAGGGGTCTGCTTTGAGATGACATGGACTCAGTTAATGAAGGGGTTTATGTTAGGCAGGGCACAGAAAAGAGCACACAAAGACAAAGTTCACACAAAGTGAAAAAGTCCGTAATTTTTCTCCATTGTACTGCCTATGACCACCTATGGAAACCACCACGTCAAAAAGAAGGGATAGGTCCTCAACCTGCAAATAATA
>VZTM01017880.1:135432-159919 GCA_013400555.1 Jacana jacana | reverse complement strand
ACTAGATGAAAGGAAAAAGGCATCATTAGTAGTACAGCTAGGGAAATTTTGTTCTTGCAAATGCAAAAGGTTTGACTGATTATTCAAGTGTTTTGATTGTCAGTAAGCACTTCTCTTACCTTCATGTGTGATTTGAGATTGTCCTTGCGTGCACAGCGAAATGGGCAGAGCGGACACTGATGACTTTTCAAACCTGTATGAATCACCATGTGCCGTTTCCAGTAACTCTTCCTCTTGATAACCAAACCACAGATTGGACACTGGAAAGGTTTTCCTCCTTCTTCTTCTGAGGCTTAGCAGAAGCGGGAAGAAAAAAGAGAATCCTTTACAGTTTAATACTTCCCCCTTGTAAACATACCCAAGATATTATTTTTCAATCCTAGAATTTCGTCTGCGAAGAGACCCATCAGTTCAACAACAACAGGTACTAGAAATTTCAGTTCCTCCCTCCTACATATCCCTTTTTCCTTTCATCTAGTTATTCTCTAAGAAAGGTCACCATAATTTATAAAGGTTAATGCCCCAAACATCCTTTAGCTAATCAGTAGGAGATGGTACTTTATCTCACCTGGTCCTAATGTTCCTTATAATTTAACTGAACTGAGATGGATGTCTCTTATAATCATCACTTTGCAGCTTCATTTCCTATCAAAGGCCAGTTGTAGTAGGGTATGGAAAATATGCTTAACTGTTAAAAAATGATCGATTTCCATATCTGATGATTAGCCAGCAGGGGAGCAGGACATAAAGCATAGAACAACCCACAATTTAACTGGAAACCATGCTAATATTGCATATCAGACATATTTAACTCCAGAAATGAATGGCTTTAGAATCCCTGCTGTTGAACTTGTTTAGTTAAAGCTTGAGCAGAAGCTGTTGCAACTTCAGCAATCAGGGGTGTTCAGGTCATGGGTTTTCTTCAGCTCCTCTAGTTGCCAGAGCTTTAAACGTACCACCTTCCTAAATGTTTGCACTTTGCTTTACTGCCCAATTCACCTAAGATAAGAAAAGGATTTGGTGGCATTTATCAGGCAAATATGGTTAGTCTACTCAGAGTGAAATCATCTCAAGGCTGAAGGAAAGAAATTCCTGTTGCTGCTGCCTTTACACAACTAACCCGCCATTCATCCTCTCACAACAATTTCCTCAGCTTATTATAAAGAAAGGCCCAGTATTACTGTGGAATTGGAAGCCTTTTTCTTCACCATAAAAGATAAGACTATTTTCACATCTCCAGAGCTCAGCAACATGCATCCTGCTATTTGGAATTTCTCTCAAAATATTTAATCTCATTATTATCAGCTATTTCCTACTGATAAGGATAAAACAAACATCAAATTCTCTTGAAGAAGAACTAAGTGATAAAAACCTCCAGAAATATTTTCCACATCCGAAAACATAATTCTTGCTATTAGGTAGGAAACCAAACCACTGTAATTCAACTTATCAAGTAGTCATTACATAAGTAAAGGACACACTGCCAAAACAGGCACTTCTGCAAGTTCAGAAATTGTCCTTACTAAATAGTCTATGACACTCAACATATTATCAAATTGTTCCCCTTTCTGCACCTCTAAAGAGTAAGCCAAAACTAATCCTATAATTGCCTATGTTTCAGGTTTTAAAGATCTTCCCTTCTTTACAAAAGGCAGGCGAAAGACAAAGCACAAAAACCAAAATATATTGGTAGCACTTTTACCTATAATTTCGCTTCTTTCTATCATATCTTTTCTCCAACCTCTGGTTATCAAAGGATACAGAAACACGTAACAAGGTATTAACTGTTTTCCACCCCATTAAAAGTAAATCTGCAAGCAAGATGGCTCAGTAGTCATTTAGCACATTACAAAATATGCAAAGAACTGGACTGAACACATGTGACTTCATCAGTAACAATGACAATTAATGACACACAGGAATTATGTCAATGCTCTCCAAAGATGAACCAGGTTAGCTCTTTATTGTACTTCATAAACCTCAGCACAAGAAAAAAAAAATACCATGGGCTTCAGCTTTCCTCTATTTATACTGATGTCTATTTCATGTCACATGGTGTCAATCAGTTGGAAGGAGTGACTCCAGTGAGGAGAGAAACAGCTAAGGCTTTCCAAAGAAGCTTCAGGAACAAAACAGCAAAATTGCAAGCACTGCAAGCAAAAAGTTAGACCAAGGAAGCATTCGGTCAATAAAAGAAGGGGCTGCCACTCACACTTTCAAAAATTACATCAGAACTTTGAGGTTCCAGACTTCCTTTTAAATTTCACCCCAAACACACAGCATTTTATAAAACTGGCAATATTAAGAGATTGATAGTTAGTCTTCTCTGTACCACTTTACTATAAACTATGCAAGTAATGATTAGGTCCACCAAACCTGATGTGCAGTTTCAGAGATGACTATGCTCTGACAAGCCATGACTCCAGCTTCTTATTTCTGAGCAAATAGCTCAACATGGTGGACAAAGAGCAGCAGTCATACTCTTGTCATTAACATATTACTCTTTAAACAGCCTCCATGTTTGCTGCTCCTTACTTGTCGACATCTAATTAATCTCACTGAGTATTGATCTCATAACCAAAGCTCACATGTTGCTGGTAAGTAAGCGAATCAGCTTCCTAACAACAAAGCAAACTCACCAGTGCCTTAAAGTTCAAAGTACAAGAGGAGAAAAAGGCCACATCTCTCAAGCTATGCCTACTGGGAACAGATGTCTCTCTCTGGGAACAAGACAAAAAGCCCTCATGTGTCAAGGAGCAAAGAGACACACACAGAAAGATAAAACACTATAAAATGAAATACCTTTTTTTGCCTTTAGTGCCATGAGGTTGTAGGTGCAAAAGGAATTAAGGAACATGCAACACTTATTTTCATGTCAAATATACACGCTTAGCCGCCCTACTCAACTTTTACAGAAGTGAAGTCTTCAATCAAAGGTCACTAAACAGTGACCTCTTTTTGCACGTTGTATTTCTCCATGGCTGAAGGAATCAAGAAGTCTGGCTGTCTGTAATCAACATGCAGATATGCTAACCAACAGCTTGCTTTTTATTTTCAGTCAGTTCATTATTTAGAAAGGAAAAACTTAATAGCATATCAGAAAACAAACTTAACTTTTGTTGTAAACACTGCACTATAAAGTTTGCTTGGGTGCCAACTGGTATTGCCCCAGTGTGTATGAACTGAAAGGAAACACCCTTCCTCTTGGGATACTAGTCCCATACGTTATAAAGAATGAATCCTTGTTCCTTGGTTACCAAGAACCTGAGGTAGTCAGCCCCCATCATTATCTTTTAGCAGCAGGGTAGGTTTGGGTGTTCTGCAAAGACAGTAGTTGCTAGGAATTTGCTGTATCAGAGCTAGTTTGGTACGGAGCATTCCCCTAGCATAAGCTGCACAGACAAATCCCAGTTTGCTGGTCAAACACAGATCCTGGATTTTACTATAACCATTTACTTCTCCCCAGTAAAAACTGATGATGTGAACAGCTCCTTCTCCAGCAGAAAATAAACTGATAACTTCAAATAAATTTTAACCTTACTCCTTTTCTACACACTGCTGACTTTCTTAAATGAAGACCATTCTTCATAGAGAAAGTTATATTAAATCAATGCCCACAGTCACACTGGCATAACCAGTGTGGTATTCCTATTCCCACACAAAAGGTTCTTCTCTTGGTTTAGCTTATTCCTTCAAAAAGAACTTCATCTAAACTAATGAAAACCTTAGGCCAGACACATGCCAAGAATCATTTGCCACTTTAATTGCCTTGGCAACTTACACCAGCAAAGCATTTGTAAAACACATGTAACTCAGAGAAAAAAAAATGGTACTGGCTGCACCTCATCACATCCCTCCCTCTCCTCTTCCAAGGGAGGAATTAGCATTGCTCTCCATCCAACTGCTTCTACGCTATGAGGTTTTACAAAGAGCTGCACAGGGACAGATCAGACCTCAAAATATTCCTAAATAAAATGGCTGGGTCAGAAAGATGGCAGCACAGTTATGCTACATCTTCATGTCTGTACACTGACTTACTATGCCTGCACCATCAAGCTAGTATTCCTGATAAAGCTCTAACACTGAACCACCTTGTGCATCTTGTGAAGAGAGCTGATGCACTTCCTCCCCCTCTGCAGCAGAACGTCACTCCAGGGAGAACACTGATGACACCTGGAGCTGTACATTCCACCAGAAATATGAATCGAGGATGTGAAGTTTTTATATAAAAAGATGAAAGAAACCTTATTTTTCCTTATTTTGAAGATGGATCATTTAAATTTCCCTGCATGACTTGCTAGTTCTTGAAAACTTTTGTCACCAGAACTGTTTCTTCGTATTCCTCCTCATAAGCCTGATTCCTTGGACTGCCAACAGCTGGAAAACCGGTGGAGGGAAGTCAGAAATGTAAAATGGTTCTTGTTCAACAGAATAGNTTTTTTTTTTTTTTTTTTTGAATGACAAAGGATTGTAAAACACCAAACTGCTGAAAAAAATGTAATGAAAAATGGCAACATAATAATACACTCTGGTAAATTAGGACAGGGTAGTAAGCGATTATACAAAAGTCCATTTGCGGCACAGACAGCAGGAGGGAGAATTCTCCCTTGTCCAGTATTTCAAAAGCACTAGTTTTGTACGTGCTCACTGATACCTTCACAGCCTCTTAACAGTTATTCTTTGATCTTCTCCATATTTTGTGTGGCCTTATTCTGAATTTTGTAAGAGGGGGAAATATCATTGTATGGAATAATAATAATAAAAAATGTACTGAACTGCACACTTGTATCTTTCAAATATGGAAACACTTGTCACGGTTTGGTTTTGAAGTGGTATTTTAAAAAGCTTTTCTACTGTTTACATAAAGAAACTGTTTCTTATTCTCATGGAATCAAACCAAATCCAGACTCATTGAAGAGATGTTATGTAAGCCTACAGCAAAACAAATACATTCTACTTAGTGGCTCAAACTGTAGCCATACCTGTACTAGTGGGCTTGGATGCTCTTCCCTTAGGGACTGGCAGTAACAATAATTCCAAAGACTGCGGTGGAGTAGCTTTCTCTTGCTTCATCTCTGAAAGCTGCAGGGGATCCTCAGCAACCAGTGATTTCTTCTTCTCAGCCAACAGGGTGCCTGCAGCCCTTGCAGCAACCTCCTTGAGAAGGGCAGCTGAAGAGGTCATGGAAGCCAGAGAGAGGAAAGAACTAGCTGGAGGCGGGTGCTCCTGCCCAGGAGTCATGCTTCTTTCACTCACTTTCTTAGATAAAGCTGCTAACGTGGAGCTGGCTGACTGAGAACTAAAAGGTGAGGAAAAGGATTCAAATCTTATAGTGTCTTCAGTCCTTGAAAGGGATTTGTCCTGCAGAACGGCATTGGCTGCAGCTTTCAGTTTCAGGATAGCTGAATCAGGAGACAAACCACAGGTGGTGGTGGAGTTTGGCAGCCACTTACCTTGATTCCATATAAAGTGACTACTTGCATTGTATTGGTCACTTTGCTCCTGTTTCTCAGCAAGCTTTCTGGCAAGAACACTTAGCTGCTGGGCATGATGAGCAGGTGGAGAGAAGGATAGATTTGAGCCAAGATTTACAGGGGACTCAACTCTGCCATTGACTGTAACAGCAGCATCCAGCTTGAGAGAGCCAGCCTCCAGTAGCCGCCTCAGGTTACTACTCAGTGGCTTATTTGGACCAGGAGGTTCTTCTTCACACAGAGATGCCACATCAGGAGAAAGGTGCTCTTTGCTCTGTAATGTGTCTCTTACTGCCTCATTTTCAATGGAGCCCAGCTCCGCTGTGTTGCTGCTAGGAGTTGCACTTCCCAAAGAAGTATCTGGGGAAGTGGACTGCTCTTGAATTCTGTCCTCAAGAGACAACTTAAAGTTCTCCTGGACTTCTCCATATGATGCTTCTGAAGGAGTTTCTGAAGAATTTCCAAACCAGCGTTCTTCTTCACTGAGTTCACCTTCCACTTCGTCCTGTCTGGTACCATCTGTGTGGAACCAAGAGTAACAGTATTATTCCCAAATCTGCATAAAATAACTTCTTAGCATGAAGTATGCCAAGCCTCTGCATGATCCTTCTAATCAGTCACCTAACTTCCTCCTAAAGTGCATGGACTTGGCATCAGCCTGGATTGAGTGACCAAGAAAAAAAGTTTTCTGAAAATGAATACGTCTTTCTTTGAAAATAATCATGACAAGTCAGTTTTTCAGTCAGTATAACTGAAACAGCTAGAAGTGCAACAATACAAATATAGGTAGTATGCGTTTCGTAAATTGCAAATATTTCATTATCGGTATGGTCTGTACATCCTTCAGAATACTGTCAACTCTGTGGTATAAAGCAGGGACTTAATAGGCCCAGAAATTACTGGATACTTTTGTTTGTATACAGCTAGCACAGATCTTCAAAAGCATATCAGGTGTGTGGCTACTCAAAGCAGTTTCTTCCAGTGACTTTAAATCTCAGCCCAATCCTGCAGTGACCCCTATCTAAAATAAAATAAAATTTAAACCAATAATACACAATTCTTTCCTGAATAGCTGAAATGACTAACACACAAATGCAGGCTAGAGCTCTCATCCTTCCAAATATTTGGGAAAGGAACATTATACACACAAAACTAATCTTTGCGGTTTTTTCTTCTTATATAGACACTACTTGATTGCCATTTGCTTGTCATTTTTCATTAATGTAAAATGTTTTAAAGATCATCCTAAACTGAACTTACTTTAGCTGAAAAGAGGGGGAAAAATAAATAAATAGAAAACCCCAAAAGTGTTGGTCTCAATGCAGTTAGTTACATTTTCCCCTCTCTAGTAACTGCAACACATCTAGTCTCTCCTGAGACCTAACTGACAGTGTTTAAAGCACCGTGACCCTGGATTGCTCTTCTTCCTGATAGGTGTTCAAAGTCATACAGACATGACCAAGACTCTTTTTGCAGATCATGATAGCCAACCCAAATGCAGTTAAGAACAACAGCAATGCTAAAATTAAATTCACATTATCTTCTCTTGCCAGATACCTCTCACATTTCTTGCTTATAGACTCAATGTCCCAAGCTACAAAAGAATCTTTGTAATCATGCTACAGCAAAACAAAAGGATTTAATATAACCCTCCACTGACGTTCTGGAAATGGGCCTGCATGATACGTAATGTATCTATGATCATGTATTATTCCCAGATTCCCTATTTAATTCCAGCAAATTACAAAACTTGGAAAGAAATTGATGAATAAAAACTTAGATTTTTAAATTACTATTATTGCTTTGATTCAAGGAATTTAAGGAAGAAAACCCCAGCCAAATGTACCGTGAGTGTAGAGATATCAACATACTCTGAAAGCAGAAATTTTGGCTTTTTAATGCTATTCAGAATATGAGGAATCGTCTTTTGTAGTAAGTCCCTTTTACTCAAAACCCCTTAGAAAAAAATTCAGCGGTGTTTTAAGAGCCCACAATAAAGCCACCCCGTTACGTTACATTGGCAATTCAAGCAGAAGGCAGCTAGCATCTTTCCTATTCAAAACAACAAAACCCAAGCAAAGCCCACTTGCCTAAAATTATTTTATATTATCCAAGTTAACATCACAGACACAGCAAAATTAACAATAGCATGTGTATAAAGGCCAATACCATGCACATTCAAATAAAGAAAATAGATGCTGATCAGTTGAGCCAGCTCTTACACAGGTTAATGGAGAACTGAATGCATTCCATTTTCACCCTGTGAACACTAGAAAGTAACTTGAGGCATGTCTGTTTAGTTGGGTGCACTCAGATGAGAGATCCATCCACTCATCCCAGATGCAAGGTCTGGATGGGAAGGCAAAAAACCATCTTACTGGCACTTTGCCTGAACCGATACACCAAGAGCAGGGCACATGCTCTGGGGTACAGCCTAGATTTGACACCACTACACAGCTACTGAACCAGAGCTAGCCTGCATCCTACCATGCACATACATCTGCCTGCTTACATCTCTCTGTGTTAAAAACAACCCCTCTTATCCCCTGCAAACACCAGTCTCTCTGTGTCCCTGCTGCCTGTCCATAAACAGGGAAGGAGAATTGCATTTCCCTCTACTCAGAAAGTCATCCAAAAATTACATTTTGAGAGATATTCTAGTGTAAATGGTTACAAGAGGAATGGGATTTCTGTTTTAGAGAAGTCTCCAGCTTAATAAACTCCCAAATTTCTCTGTTCCTTGCTGTAAGCCTCAATTTCTTAATGTTGATAGGTTTCCTAGTTGCATCCAGCCTTTAAAATACCAGTTAAATAACCCTGTTTTACAAATCTCTCAATCTTGCTCATCCTACTTGCACTGGAAAGAAATTATTCCTTCTCACCTGCACCAGCTCTTGCTACAACCGTTTAAACTAATGTCCCACATGTATTTGCACTATCTATCCCTCCTCTCTAAAGCTGACATCACAGGGAACATTCACAGTAGCTGAGGAACAGGACACTGGTATTTGGAGTTGATGGTAGGATGGGGGGAAAGGAGCTACGTCTGCAGTGGCACAGCAACATTATCACTTTCTTTGACAATAACACAACTACACTATGCCTGAAAGCAAAAAAATAAGGTAGCAATAGCAGAAGACATAGGAACGGGACATGGACTGCCTTGCTTTTTGCAGACATGCGCGTTCTCCATTGGTCTTGCCTATAGGAAGAGCAGCCTCCAACACTGTATTGTCAGTGAGCAGGAGTGCAGTACTCTTAAAGGCTTGCCACCAAGTCCAAAATTTCCCTCCTCTTTGGGTAACGCAGTGAGAGCTCCCCCTCCTGTTACTAATTTACCTGTAACCACTCAGGCACTCAAATCTCCAAGTGGTCTCCATAACAGAGGGCAAATGTCCTATGCAGTATCTCTATCCCAAAAGCCAGCTACATGTACTTTTTTTTTCCCCACCAGTGCCGTTTCTTTCTGTACCCAGAAACCCAACCTCTAGCTGCTGACACAGTTCTAATTTTCCTCTTCTCAGTAATTCCCTCAGTTGCTGCAGTATCAAGTCCCCTGTATTTTAAGGCTGCAAGGTTAACGCTGAAAAAGCCAGCATCAGTGTCTTAACTTAGTGAGCTCATTCAAGCCTCCTTTAAAACAGAAGGAATTGGTTTAGAAGCATAACATTGAAGCCTGGCAATTTCATTTCTATGCAAAGTTGCCATTCAGGGCCCTCCAGGTAAGATTTTAATCACATCAACTTGCGAGCCTGAGTTTGAACAAGCTTGACAACTCTGGGAGAAATTAATCCAACCCACCAACTTTCCTATGATTTCAAATTAAATAAAATCTTCCCTCAGAACTCAGAAGGCCCATGGTATACCTAGACCAGGTTTATCTGAAACAGGAGCCAACCTCCACGTGCCTGTCAAAAAACTTCAGCTGTATTTCACATCTGTGGCACAAGATCTGCATGATTTATCATTGCCTTTTCTCACAACATAGCCAAGGAGCTCCAGTAAGAAGTCCTTGAAAGCTTGGAATAGAAATAGAATAACGCGTTTCCATTTCTTTTCTTCACCATAAACACACCATAGTTTGTTTTTATAGATTTACTTATGAATGTTAAGCTACTGGCACTTTGTTTCTATTGCAGCCTGAAATCCTAAATGTGGGTAAGAAAGAACATAGATGTTGCAAAACAGGAAAATGTAACTTCAGAGTTAGAGGCAAATTCTCTCTCACTGACTTCAGTTGGAACAAGACTCATCCCACCAATTTTTATTGAGTAACCACTCATCAGATTGCCTCTTCTCAGCATAATTCAAGAGTCAAGACCTATCAGTGCTTCTCTTCCTTGATTTCCATGGCAGTTCTGGAGGGCAAACTGCTTCCCAAACCACTTGTGTCTGGGAGGTTAGTGGAAGCTACAGGTGTCCTGCTTGCGTCAGGCCTACCCCATCACACAGCACCCAGGAGCCTCACACAAGTACTTCCCACGGCTGGCAGCAATGACAGAAAAAGCACCAAAGTACTATCAGGCGACTGCTGCCACAGTAGCCCAGTATCAATCTCTGGCAAACCCCCAATGTGTGCAGAAGCACCGTCTGAAGAAGTGCCAGTTTCCCTCCCTCATCTACTCACCTGCTTGTTTTCAACTATGGAGAAGTTCTGTTTCTTCTTCAAGAGATCGGTTTGACAGACAAGTCTTATTGATCGCCAAGTGTGTTATTTCACTTTGTAAGCATCTGCCCTTTTACTTAGTGGTGAGTAGAATTTGACCCCAATATCATCAGCAATGTAAATATTAACTTGCCCAAACTACTTATATCTGAAAACTGAGAAAGACAAACACATTTGTTGATTTATATTACTGAGCCACCCAATTCAATGCTGGAAACTTGAACTGTACCCAATGTAATGTTGAAAGTTACCCAACGTAATTCCTGAATGTAGCAAGTGTGAGATGATCCGCAATTCAACTTTGTAGGATGTGAAGACTTTGTAGGATGTAGAGAAATATGAGTGTAGCAGGCTAGATCTACAAGCAGCCTGTGCAGCACAAGGAAAGGGGAAGAGTCTCCAGGTTGTGGCACCGAGTGACTGACATGGGCAGTGAAAACATCATTGAAAGAACACCATTTGGACCACCAGAGATTATCTGAGAAGAGGCTACAGTTAAGGAACCCACTCCAAAGAGAATGAATTTTCATGCTGAGAGGGACAAAATTTCACTTTAATCATTGAGTGCAATGAGTAAATCAAAGAACTTCAATACAGAATTAACATTGCAAATCCATATGCTACAGTGATATGAAACATATGGAAACTGTAATTATGGGATTACAGAATGAAAATTAAAACAAATATAAAAGTAGGTAGAAGTCAAACCGTTTCAAAAGAAATGTGCACAGGAAAATTGTTGAGGAGATAAATTAGTTAAGATTGCCCTACCTTCAGCAGTTACATTTAGAGTAAAATCTGGGAATCTACAGGTCCAGGATCTAGGGGGACAGGCGAGCCAAATCTCATTTTTATTATCTTGATACAAATATCTTGATCTATATGGGGATTTCAGATATTATCATTCAAGCTTGTATCAGTCTCAATAAAGTTACAATTGCATTTGTTGGCTATTTGGCACTCAGTTCATTTTCTTAATTTGTTGCCCCAACAGCTTATCTTACTTTGTCTCTAACGCCTGCCAAAAAACATTTTCTGTATCATCTTATACTAAACACCATATCTAGACCTACTGAAAGAGCTAGGATTAAGTTACAGGTTTACACTATGGAACTGAGGAGATCTGCAAAGATACCTAAAGAATTTAAAAGGACACATTAAACTTAAAGCAGTCCATAAGGAGTTCTGAGGATATACAGACTGACTCAAATGAGCAATAAGTTTAAGAACATGTAAAGAGGCAGAGTCATCAAAAAGAAGTCAGAGAACACCAGACAAACCTTGAACTTAGCCTCGTGTGTCTTTTATCAAGAATAGCCTACAGTGTCTCTGTCTTAGCGCAGCAACAGTCATCCAACTTACGCCCTTTAGAACTGGAATACAGAAGGATGCCCACTTCCTTCAGTCACACTCAGTAAGTACCACTGGCATGGAAGCCTTGAAATTTGCCAGAGACTGGTTGCTAGTCACCCTGGGCAAGATAGTTTTAGTGGAACAAAGAAAGCAGAAGACATATTGGAGAAACTCCAGGATGAAATTACAGGAGAGGAACTTGTAGTCCTAACTGCCAATAGCACATACAGTGAGAACTATCAGCCACAAAAGTGCCACATCAGAATTTAGTGCAAACCAGATAATACAGGGGGAAAAAGAATGAAGGAGATAAGGCCTCAATACAGTAGATACACATCCATAGTGTACCAAAATGTAAGTATCGTTTTAGCAATGGTGAAAAATATTATCACATCACTTTCTAATTCACATGGTCTCTGGGTTTCTGCTTCATATAAATCCTTGCTGATTTCACAGCCAGGTACAACAGAAAGCAGCATACACAAGCCTAAAAGTAGGAGTCATATCTGGGAAGTCTATTCTATGGCATTCCAAATGAATTGCTCAGTCTAACTGACTACAAACTACCTTTTTTGTATTCAGGCTGTTTTTTTAAAATATTTCAAATAGAGTGAATGTCATTTCTTTGACTGAACAACCTTTGTGGGTTCCCACACCCACCAGACCATGGAGATGTGTGCTGTAGGACTGCTTCAGAGGAGCTGCGCACACCACGCACCGGCACCCCACAGGCTCCACCTCTAAAAAGCACTTAGAGCCACATCTGATTAGACTATACATCCAGAGCAGCAGCTACACTGATTTTCCCATAGGGATGTTTCCAAGAAAATCATGATTTTAATAAAGACACAAAGGCCTGCCTTAACTCCTTTTATTATATCAACAGCAGCAAATAAAACTTATAAGTCGGTGTTACATAAACAGTGATGTGCTAGCGTGCCCTCAGTCCCCCGTTTTCCCTTCATGATTTCTGTGACCTGTAATAGGTAAGCAGCACAGAAAGTCACTGTCCTCTTTGAATGGAATTTCTGGCTTGCTCACTTATCAACAGGATGATTATTCAACTTTTGACCTCATCACAAAACGGTTTAGCAGTGTTGCTAGTGCTTGAACCAAATTTCTCTACTGCAGGCTGACCTAGAGAGAGCAGCACAGCTGCAAGAAGGAATTGCCAAAAAGCCATAGCTCTTCTGTTCTGTCCTTCTCCCCTGTGTTTAAGATGTGTGAAAACACTCACACAATTAGACAGGGAAAGAAGCCACAGGTAGGACTCTATTTCATCTCCACATCTTCTAAAATAATGATTTTGCTAACTGGAGGGAAGGAGGATAGGGGAAAAGAAAGGCACAGCTTTTAAAGCCAAAGTATATCTCCTCTACTTTTATCCATGACTTTGAAAAACTTCACTTACAAGCAAATGCCAGAATATTCACCTGGTAATTTATCTAGTACGTTTTTTTTTTAAAAAGGGCTGCAAGATGAACAAGATTAGAGAAAGTTAATTATCTTGCAATAAGTGGAACTTTCCAGGATGCTTTGCCCATATGCACAAACAACTGTGAATGTGCTGAAGTACCACACATTCAGGTTTGCCAACTGCTAGACAACCACAGAAGGTCAAAATGCACGTACGGTACCCTCGGATTCCTCTCAAAGGCAGAATCCAGGTGTGATGGACTCTTGTAAGGAAGAAAAGAAGCAGGACAGATTACTGAAAAAGCTTGTCACAGACAACATAAAATTGCCTTCATTTTTTTTCCCCCTCAAAGGAGAAAAAAAAAACATGGTTAGATGGGAAACAGACAGCGACCTTTTATTT
Organism: Jacana jacana; assembly: GCA_013400555.1. Taxonomy (NCBI): domain Eukaryota; kingdom Metazoa; phylum Chordata; class Aves; order Charadriiformes; family Jacanidae; genus Jacana; species Jacana jacana. The sequence continues at coordinate 146,607 of VZTM01017880.1, read as the reverse complement.
TCAGCCACAAACCCCAGAATAAATGTGTCAAGTGGGTTTCATTACCTGCCAAAAAGATCCTACTTTTACTAGATAAGTATCCATGGAAGAGGACAGAAACACATGGTTTCTACTGAGCTGAGCTGTCAATTGATGCAGGTTCTCAGGGCTGTTGACATACCACAACATACAACCTTATAGTGACAACGAGCCTGATCTCCCTCAAAACAAGCTCTTCAAAAGATAACTCGTAGTACGATGGATGTTTGACATCTTGCCTCTAAAACAGATTAACTAGCCTTCTGTTCTAGGCAAGAGTTATAGTTAGTAGCTGTGGAATCAGTGCTAGAGGAGTGTTGCTTCCACTGGGGCTCAGATATTTTAAGCACCAAATGAACAGGCATTGCCTTTGAGTGCAGTTAGAAGACACTGCTAAGGTGACAAATGCTCAAGACAGACAGAAATGGTAGTCCTGCGCCCTCCCTTACCTTTGCTCTGTTGTTTGACTGCTCGGTGAGCCAATTTCAACTCACTAATCTGCCAGAAAACTACTCACTCTTCCAAGAAATCAGAATGAAACTGATGCAAAGGAGTCTGGAATGGGAAAGGAGTTAATCTGAATAACCTGTCTCCTGAGGTCTTCTGGAGCACAAAGCGTATCACCTCTTGTCAATGAAAAACACCAGGAGTCTCCCTCCCATCTCAAATCACAACAATGTACTACACCTCTCAGGGAAGAGCTGGCCTGTACAGTCAGGATGGCCACAGCAGTCAACATCATGCTGGTTGCTTTAAAAGACTTATGTGGAACACCGGCAGCTGGGTTGGCCACCACAGACTCTTTTGACACTAATTAAACCCCCCCTTTTCTAGAATTTGTTGACAGCATCTTCCTGAGAGAAGAAAAGCCCTAAAGACACAGAAATAATATGTTAACAATTAGGCCCAGTAATCAGCAACCCTGAGAAGTAGGTGAGCAGAGCAGTAGGTTATACATACATATTACACTATAAGACAATGTTATATTATACACATATTCTCTATGTATGTATGTATAGTATTTGCCTCGCTACAAGTTAGGATTACTCTGTTCTAGCCACTATTTGATGCTCAGCGAGCTGAAATCCTTGAGGGATGTGCATGAAATGGAACACGTGTGGCCTTAGAGGAGTAGAATATTTTTAAAGACCATTTCTCAAGTGGTATGCCACACAAGAGCATGCTACACAAGAAGACTTCATGAGCTGACCTGACTAATACCTAGGACTCCAGAAGAGAAGGCAGACAAAGACAGCTGGTTTTTATGATTGAAGTTTTCAAATGAAACAAATACTTCTGAAGTCAGCTTATGCTGCAAAGGCTAGCTAGTAGCCCCAAGACAGATTCATAAAGCACATAAAGTGTCAGTATAACAACAGAAAACTGTGTTTCTTACAAAAGATATTTTATGGTATCAATGTTCTTCTTGTAACACTTCTATGGAGACTGAGCAAAATACCACAGCCAGCCTTATTGAAAGTTTCTTCCACAGGCCCTCATGAACATCTTGTAATAATCTATAGTTCAGTTTGGGCACACCTTTCATAAAGCATAATATAGTGATCAGCTCAATTTATACACTAAAGAACGTAGCCACCTGAAAAGCTGAAGTCTGTACATGAAATGTATCAAAAGGAATACATCTCTTTTACCTGATGAAAACAGAGAATAGGATAAACCATTTGCTATAAAATCAAACACTTCTCAGGCAGCAACTTCTGAGTCAGACTCAAGCCTCTTATCAGGAACTTCAGGTTTCCCTGGGTCTTTTAAAACCAGCTCTGATATCAGATTAAGACTCTAATAGAGAATTATAAATTTGAGGACAAACTAATTACGCAGGAGATCAACTGTTATTCCTACAGCTCTATTTGAAATGAGAATCAGCTTTAACAATCTTTGATGGTTCAAGTGGTCCATGTGCAAGTCTACCTAGAGAGGTTCCCTGCACCTGGAGCAGCAGTGTATCATTTACATCAGCACACGTTTACCATTGTAGGCTCACTTTTATATTAAGTTCAGTAACAGCGATTAGAAATTTTATCTTTTCTTAATTATAAGGAAGCTTTAAAACTCCTTAAAATTATTTCTAGTTAGCCAAAATTCAATTTGCTTGTTCATTTCTTCTTCTCTACATAAATGCCTACAGCAAGAGGCTGTTGCAGTGAGAAAGCATCACATACCAAAAGGTACTAAGGGCGTTGGCACCTCCAAAATAACAGAAGTTAAACATTTTTCTCAAAACTTCTGTTATCCTTTAGAGTCAAGTCTTATAATCTCAGCCTACTTCGTAAAGGAGAGGAAATATTTCTAGATTTTCCATCATGGGCCTTTCATTAGAAATGAACCCCCAAACAATTTGGAAAAGCTGGCTACAACCAGGAGATCTCCAAATAAGGAAACTTTCTAGTCTAGATCAAATTGTTGTGGGAGATAATCACATGAATGCCAAACAGTCAATATAAGAATCCATAATATTTTAAAGCCATCCTTGAATGACAATTAACTTCATGAATGAGAAGAGATTTTATTCCTTTGGAACATCATTAGCAAAATCCTCTTTGAAAAGTTGCTTACAGAACACAGAACTAGTGTACTCTATTAGGAAATTCTAAGCAGAAACACAAAACTGTCTTATCTTAAACATAGCCTATCTGCAAACCAGAGGCTCAGTTACTCATTTCCAACTGGCTACTTGCTTCGCAGTAGTTCAATGCTAGGTCATCATTTTCTATTGTATATTTGAGGTAGAAGACATCAAAACACAGTTCTATTTTTATTTTTTCTTTTTTTCCTCTGATGAGATCTCAGGATGCAATTACCCCTGACTTACAAAAGTAAAAGAGACGGAAGGAAGGAAAACCATGGTCAGAGTAGGGAATCGCTATGAGTTCAAGCAGTAAAGTAATATAGCACTGTCATTGTACAGCTCCGTTTAGGTGTTACAGAAGACAAGAATCATTCAACTGGACAATTCTGCTGGAGAAAATGTAAAGATCATACTATGTTATTATGACATCTAAAAGAAAAAAAACCCAACAGAGTAACAACCTCAGTTCTTCATACCTTTCATCCCTTACAAGGCATTAGATTTCAAGAAAGGAGGTGGGCACACGTGAATGATCATGGAACTTGACAAAAACTTGACCTATGACTGGAATAAAAGGCTCAGAAATAAAGGAAATTTATCCATTTTCAGAGAGGTAAGCCTCTGCCTTGAACAGCTCGAGTAAGACCAGCAGAATTTCTTTCCATATACCCTACAATGCTTTTTTGTGTTGTGATGATCAGTCTCCAAGAAAAAGACTAAGCATAAGACATGGTTTAGAGAAACTATCTGCTGACTTAATGGCTCAAGGCATTTTAAAGCAATTATGCTCTTCTTGGCTGCCAGTGGTATCCAGAAGGCTCTGGCAAGCACCAGAAGAAAACTGGAAGAAGTACCCTTAATGGTATCACTTGTACATAGCAAGCACTTCCCAAGAAAAGAAACCTCCAGAGCAAAACTGAAGTAAGGCATTAAGCATGAATAGTATAGTTTCTTGTATCATCTGCCAAAAAAGGCAGCAAGGTTTTGCTTTCTAACCTTCATTTGACCTGGTAACAAAGTTGGTGGTCTCTCTATTTTGCATACCTACGCTCTCTGTTTTTGAGCTACATCTATAAACTGCCTGCTCTTACTCAGTGCCTTCATCAGCTAACAATTCATCTTAATTAAGGCCTGCACCCAACGTGCCACCTCCCCAGCACTGGCTGCAGTGATAGCGGTCTCAACTCTTTACTGAGACAAATGCATCTCTGTTGCCTGGAACACACTGCAAGCCTCAGCACAGTCACAACCCCAGCAGTAAAAAGGAGGCACCAGAATCTTTGCGTGTTCCTAACAATTTACCACAGCCTAGAATAAAGTGATCTGTTTATGTTCTAGATTATCGTAACACTGATTTATCCTCAATACACACAACTAATTTTAGTGTGGCTAGTCATTTAAAACTGACAGGGTCACCACAGCAACATGATTTTAGTCACCCCTGCAGTTGGAAAGGGAGTGAGAAGTTGCAAGCATCAAGTCAGCTGGCAAAAGGGGCTACAGTTAGAAAAGTGTTCCAACACACCACTTTGTTGCATACAAAAGAGTTGCAATGAAAATAAATACCTCCCTGATCACAACTGCAATTTAGCATTATGGCCTCGGAATGGCCAGAAGTTTACAAAAAGTTCTCACTGAATGACTAAAATGGATCTAAAAGCTCCAGGAAAAAAAAGCTACAAATCACCTATGCTCTGAGCTGTGCTGCGCAGGTCAAGTTCAAACTTCCCTAGGGGACAAACCACTGACCAAAAGGCTAATCGAGGCACCAAACCCACACCAGCTGATTACCTGCTCCCTTACCCATTCATCTCAAGGAGTTGCCCTCATGTGTTGTATACACCATATAGGATCATGCCCCTAAGCAATCCAGAGTAAATTTACCATAGCTACCACCATGTAGCAGAAAAAAATTGTCTGCTAAGGTTGATAAACCAGTCAATTACCTGCTTCCTTGACTTTTATTCTTGTGTAAATGTTTTCACTCTTACATTTACCAGTACCTGTGAGAAGATAATCTGTACGTTGCCAAAATCAACTATTTAAATTACTAGTAAATCCAAAGATTACAACAGGCTTATTTAAAAAAGATTTCTAAGCACCAAAGCGATAGCTCCAGAAAATAAAATTCCCTTGCTGTCATTATTTGAGGCCACTGTCTCCACATTTACTCTTGCTCTGTGCATGACCCTCAGCACTCCCCCAGCCCACCTGAACACCACAAGAGCACCTGCCATGTTCCCACAGATACCCCCTGCATGGCTGAGCATATACACAGGATATGAATCTCCCAGTCTCCCTTCAGCTCCTCCTATCAAGTCCAAACCACCTTCCTCCCCAAGCCACACACTGCCTCAGCTCCTATAAAACAGGAAGAAATCATTAACATACAGAGGAAGGTAAAGACAAGCAAATAGTACTGAAGCACCGCAGTTATGGCTTTCAACTCCAAGATAGAGATGCTTTGGTGCCCCTAGTGGGAATATAAAGAACAGCCCAACGCTCAACAGGTGTGAGGAAAGTATGGGAAAACTACAGATGGACATCGTCTTTACCTTGGGCTGGTTTGGGCTCAAAATGGAATATTAAATCTCTGGTAAGGCAGATGCACATGATCTCAGGTAAAATTTCCCTTTCCATACTTCCTCTCCCACTAGTAATAGCGGGAGCTTTCCAGACAAGGAGAACCAGAAATACCCGACTAATGACACAGAAGGTGATAGTTATATATCATCTTTCTTTCTCTACTCATGGAAGTTGTTAAATTCAAAGGAGTATGCAATAGATATATCTGGTTTCCCAAATCTCTTGTTCAAAGGCATAGTAAAATTTTGGAATTGAGAAGTAGAGAACTCCCACCGGGGTCTGTACAGGAGCAGGCTAATGTAAGCCCAGCATAGCTTCAATACTTGAGGAAAGCTCTGTAGAAGGTTTCAGCAGCTCTGTAAAAACACACAGCAACATCCAGGACGTATCTGGTCATTTCAAGAAGAACATTTTCCATCTTTTCCCCCAAGGGACAACTGCTATACAGCTGCACAACCTCAACCACTGTTACTTTCTGATGTCTAGTCACTACTGTAGAAAACAAAATTCCAGGAGACACTCAACTAAAAGAGGCATAATAAGCCTTCATAAGAACACAGTACTTCTGATCTGCTTTCTCCATGACTAATGGCTATAATTTCCCACACCAGGCCAACAATGTCAGGTATAATACAAATGGCAACCTTCACTTTTCCTCCACCCTCCACCGGATTAAAGGCATGCTATGTCTTCTCTTGAACCAGTTTAAAATAACTACCCATTCTATAAACTTCTGAAGCTGCCAGTAGTCTTCAGGGAGTGACACCGACAAAGTAGTGACATAACCAAAATGAAAAATGGATATTTTTCTATGCTCCTCCGTTTCCCGACCCATCTTCTCTAGCTGGTCTAGAAAACTTAACATAAATATTGTCTGGCAAAGGATGAAAAAAAGAGAAGAATTATCAGCGATGAAAGCAGTGTCCTCATCAGTGTAGTAGCACTACACAGGGATTAAAGCTGAAGGAGGGAAAAAAAAAAGCTGTCTGTGGAGCTCTCCTAATAGATGTGAAGAACTTCTGAAGAGAAGTTCCTAGGCGTAGGAAACAAGAGAAAACAAGAACTCAAGTAAGTTGGAGATTTCATGTCTGTAAACTGTCCTGCCAAGCCTCCAAATATCCCTACAATCATACAACCCCAACAGCTCTATCACTGCAGTCTAGAACTCTTTGACCCAAAAACTGTTCCAAGGAACATAGTTATAACTTACAGCACCAGTAAAATAGCAACAGAAAAATTCTTGCTTGCCAAAGGGAAGTTTTCATCTCCTGAGCACAAAGTTAACCCAGCTAGCTTCTAAGGAAGGAAGGAAGAACATGGTCTCTCTATCTCTCTGTCTCTTTATTGCTGCAGGAGGCTGGCTGGCGGCTGCTCCTCACATCAAGGACGTATTGGAGTTTGAAAAACTGTCAAAGAAGTGGTTGCATTCGCCTGCCTTGATAATATGATGTACTGTTGTACATTCTGACCTACACTTGGACTTTTTTGGCCAGCTCATTATTTCCTTCTCTGAGCATGAATTAGACATCTCAACTTCCCAAAAGCCCCAGTGGCACTCTGGCAAAAGCAATTCATGGAATTATGGGATTCTCAGAGTTGGAAGGCACCTCTAGAGATCATCTAGTCCAACTCCCCTGCTAAAGCAGGATTGTCTAGAGCACGTTACTCAGGACTGCATCGAGGCAGGGCTTGAAGGTCTACAGAAAAGGGGACTCCACAATCTCCCTGGGCAGCCTGTTCCAGGGCTCTGTCACCCTCACCGAAAAGTTTTTCCTCACATTTGAATGGAACTTCCTATGTTCCAACTTGTGCCCGATGCCCCTCATCCTGTCACTGGGAACCACTGACAAGAATCCAGCTCCATCCTCCTTCAACCCACCCTCCAGATACTTATAAATATTAATAAGGTCTCCCCTCAGCCTTCTCTTCTCCAGGCTAAAGAGACCCAGCTCTCTTGGCCTTTCCTCATAAGGGAGGTGCTCTAATCCCTTAATCATCTTTGTTGCCCTACGCTGGACTCTCTCCAGTAGTTCCCTGTCTCTCTTGAAATGGGGAGCCCACAACTGGATGCAGTATTTCAGCTGTGGCCTCACTAGTGCAGAGTAGAAGGGGAGAATGACCTCCCTTGAGGTCACACTCTTCCCCAGGTAGCCCAGGATGCCACCGGCCCTCTTGGCAACAGACACATTGCTGGCTCATGGATAGTTTACTGTCTACCAGGAACCCCAGATCCTTCTTCTCAGAAGTGCTTTCCAGCAGATCCACCCCTGACCTGTATCGGTGCCTGGAATTCTTCCTCCCCAGGTGCAGGACCCTACACTTGCCCTGGTTGAACCTCATTAGGTTATCCTCTACCCAGCTCTCCAGGCTGTCCAGGTCACACTGGATGGCAGCACAGCCTTTTGGAGTGTCAGCCAGCCCTCCCAGTTTGGTATCATCAGCAAACTTGTTGAGGGTACACTCTGTCCCCTTGTGCAGGTCATTGAAGAAATCAAGGTAGGTGACATCTGCTGCTCTCCTCTCATCCAGCCATCCAGTTATAACATCATAGAAGGCTATCAGATAGGTCAAGCGTGATTTACCTTTGGTAAATCCATGTTGTCCACTTCCAAAGATTTCCTGTTCTTTAAGATGTTTGGAGATGACACCTAAACCAAGTTGCTCCATTACCTTCCCGGGGACAGAGGTGAGACTAATCAGCCTGTAGTTCTGAGTCCTCTTGCCCATTTTGTAAGACTGGAGTGATATTTGCCTTTCTCCAGTTCTCAAGCATCTCTCCTGTTCTCCAAGACCTCTCAAAGATGATGGAGAGCTGCCCAGCAATAACATCTGCCAGCTCTCTAAGCACTCACAGGTCCATGGACTTATGGATGGCTAGTTTGGCTAAGGGGTGTCTAACCTAGTCCTCCTCTCCAGATCTTCCCCTTTGTCACTAGAGTCCGGGATTCATGGGGGACAGTTTTAGCAGTGAAAATCAAAGCAAAGGCGTCATTCAGTAGCTCCGCCTTCTCTGTGTCTTCCACCACTAAGATGCCCACCTAATTTGTCAATGGGCCTATGTTTTTCCTAGTCTTTCTTTATCTAATGATACACCGAAATAACTTTTTGTTATATTTAACCATAGTGGGCAAGTTCAGCTCTGCTTGAGCTTTGGCCATTCTAATTTTTCCCCAGCATAGCTTTGCTACATGTTGGTACTCCTCATAAGTTACCACCCCCCTTTTCCAGACATTTTGAACTTGCCTTTTATTCCTGAGGTCCAGCCAAAGCTATTTAGCCAGGCTGGTCTTCTTCCCCATCAGCTCATTTTACAGAACTTGGGGATGGCCTTCTCCTGTGCTTTTAAGAGTTCCTCCTTGAAGTATGACCAGCTTTCCTGGGAACCTATGCCCTTCAGGACTGCTTCCCAAGGGACACTGTCAACCATGTTCCTAAACAGGCCAAAGTTGGCCCTTTGGAAGGGGCAAGGTGGCGGTTCCGCTGGCTCCCCACTTCGCTTCTCCAAGAATTGAAAACTCTGCGACTTCATGCAGCTGGAAATGGCTGTTAACTAGCAGTAAGTAGATCTGAGTACATTTCGGCTGCAGCTTCACCTCTCACCCTTTCCATCTCCGATTCACAGTCTAAGTTGTAATGATATGAAGATTTATACTACAATAGTATTATTTCTCTCCTAGGAACATCCCCATGCAATGAGAATCCCTGACTGGGAAAACCAAGACAAGTTCCAGAACACTTGCATCAACCTAGCAGCACAAAGAACATCAGAGGAAGGCCGTGAAGCTGGCCCATCGCTGATAATAACATTATTTTTAAACTAGGACTTAATCTTTAAGTGGAACTCAGTGAAGTCATCTTAAAACATTCCAAATATTGAAGCTGGAAAGGCAGCAATAGCAAATACTGTGAACTTCCTTTCCCTTCTAAAATACAGAAAGAGAAAATTCCACACTAACCACTCAAAGCATTGACTCTTAGAAAAATACTTTTAAAATATAGGGAATTGTTGCTTTAGAACACACTTATGAAGGTTGTTCCAGTGACCAATAAAGTAAAAGAAACAACTAAATCATCTAGAAAGCCCTATGTCACCTTAACACTTAGGCTGCAATAAATAAACGTGAGAAGTCTCACACCAAGTTGCTACAGTGCCTCTGCTTACCCCTCTATCAAGGGGTTACAAAGTTAAGGGAGGAGCTTACAAACTTGATGCATGACACTACTCAACCATAGCAGGTAACATCAGAACAGGGTACCCGCTGTAACAAAGATCTCCTTTGGGTTTGACTAGGGTATTTTTGCTATATGCAGTTTCTCCTGCTCTATTTTTGGTAAATAATGTGCCATTTTTACTATGCTCCTTTACTCACCTGATGTGCTTTATGCACAGAAGTCGGAATTTTGTTTCTGACTGGTTCAGAAACAAAATGGTTAGGTTTTAGATACTGAAATTAGTCTTTCCTGTAAGTGCCACAGGAATCTAGTTCCCCATAATTTAATTTTTTCCCTTCTCCCAAAGTCAGATTAAAACATGGCAATTTATATTCTAGTTCCTCCCACAAGGATGATATTATGGTAACGTTATCTAATGAAAGCTTCAAGAAGTGTTTGTTTAGTCATGCTGTGTTTGCTACCAAAGACAGCTGCTTTCTCTGTCCCTGAGAGGATTGCTTGGGGTTAACAAGCAAAGCCAAGTAAGAAAGGATTAGGAAGCTACTCGTAGGGGTAGATGAAGACACAGAAGCAGACCTTTCCACGTGGAATAGACACTCCTCAATCTTAGACACGCTTTTTAAGGCACTGGCTCAGCTTTCAACCTTAAGAAAAGTCAGAGGTCACACAATTAATGTGCAAGCACTGAATAAAAAAAGGACTTTCCTCAAACCTTATCTTATTTTAAAGAGATTTAGGATTCTCTGCCAAGCTCCTGGTACAAGAAACTAATGCTATGGCTACTTAGGGCACAGACACAGCATAAATGGCAGCAACCCATTTCTACTCTCTGCCTAAAAATCCACCTAAAATTCAGATGCAGAGGAATAACTAGAAGCAATAGGGAAGTTTCATGCTCATGTCCATTCCACTGCTGGCTTTTCTGCTGAACAAACAAACAAGTGTGCCATTGGCAGTAGGATTTGACTTTATTTTTCCAAAGTGCTTTTCTTGGCTGAAAACTCTGTGGGCTTTACCAACAATTTTTATGCAGGCCAGTAAATGCCTTCAAAGACAACAACTCCGATTCTCATGAGAGTATATCTATACTAAATAACGCAGTGCTATGTAGTGATATCTAAGCCAGCCTGAGTATACCCACAAGTATTATAGCTGAATTAACCTGGGTAGACTGCTGTGATAACTGCCTTCAGTACACAAGGTAGCTTATTTAGAGCTTGCTTTGTTATCTCAATGCAGCACAGCACTGTGCTGGAAGACACTATAAACAATTATGGTGAAGTCTATTTAGACCTTATGGGCAATGCAAAAGTACCTCAAGGTGGGCAGAAGAGCCCCCTTCAGAGTTATTCACTGTGCAAAGAACGCCCTTTGGCAACGCAGAATTGACAAAAGGATTATGTCAGCCCTTCCTTTCCAAGGAACAAGGAGCAGAGTGAGAGCAGGGGGCAGTAGAAAGTAGAGCAGCTCTAGACCGTTATGCTTACACCAGTGCCTAAGAAGGGCCCTTCACGGGCTCAAAGTGCTAGACATAGAGGTAGATAAGTAGAAGTTCTGCACCAAACACAGATAAAGAAAATGGGTCTTCAGTCACTACTTGCCGGGTCTCGATTTGGCACGCTGGTCTACAAGGGGAGAAGCTCTGGCTGTGCTTCAGGAAAGCAAGCAAACACAAACAGCTACACCACCAGGTGCTATCTAAATCCACTCGCCTGCCACTCTTGGTTACTTGCCCACTTTTCACTGCATGATCATCTAGTTGTGGAAGATCTAGTCTTACCTCAATTTTTGAGCTTTTTTTTTTTTTT